>BRYE01000024.1:6552359-6557359 GCA_030159115.1 Actinidia arguta var. hypoleuca
TCCAACGCCTAGGCAAAAATGAAAATCCTAACTCTGGACGTTCCAACGTGGCGTTCCAACGCCTGGGCGTTCCAACGTGGCGTTCCAACGCCTGGGCAAAAATGAAAATCCTAACTCTGGACGTTCCAACGTGGCGTTCCAACGCCTGGGCAAAAATGAAAATCCTAACTCTGGACGTTCCAACGTGGCGTTCCAACGCCTGGGCGTTCCAACGTGGCGTTCCAACGCCAGTCGCGCGCAGCAGCAGAATTGGCACGAAACTTGTCAAAAACCTATCCAATCTTAATCCAAACTTCACCAAAGTTTTTATGGCTCAACTACACACTCAAGAGACAACAATAACTCAAACTCAAACCTCAAAACTAACCCTAGCATGGTAGATCTAAGGTTAAAGTTTCAAAAACCCTAACATTTAGAAATTTGGGATTTTTGTTTCTAGCATATAATTTCTTTGAATTGAGCTTCAATATGCTTCAATTGGGACTTAAGGGAGTCATCTAAACTCAACATTGGGCTTACCTAAAGGTATCTAAGGTATAACCCAATTTCTTCAACTTATACATATACATAAAAATAGATTTTCTCACCTCCTCAAGCTTGGTAGAGCTTTCAATGGCTTCCTTAGGCTTGGAATTTGAACTCTCTCTCTCCAAGCTTCTTCTTCTCTTCCTTTCTTCTTCTTCCTTTCTTTCTTCTTCTCTCTCTCTCCGAATTTTTGTGTGTGTGTGTGTTTGGCTTGGTGTTTTGAAAGAAACACATGGGATTCAATCCCATGTGCCCACCTCCACCCATTTCTTGTTACAACCTTCCTCCTAATTGGTCATTTAATCTATTTTGGTCACTTTTGACCACTTTGACCATAAAATACTTACAATTAGGTCCTAATAGGATTAAATTTTACATTAAGGCATGAATAAAAGAAATTTATGGGTTCGGGGTATTACACCCAAGCCCTTACGCGTAACCCATTTCGAATCGAATATTTGTATGCGCGAACGAGTTTGTGTGTGTGACAAAGATGGCTTGTGTGAATCTATTTGAACCCATCTTTGTCGGTGTTTGATCTTGTTAGCTTGCGTGGATCGTTTACATTCCGAAACCTCGTATGCGTGATAAAGTTATCTTGCACGGTGGTCAAGTTAAATCCAAACTTGCACGACAAAGGTAGCTTGCGTCAGTCATTTTGAATCCAATCGTGGTGTACGTGACCAAGTTGGATTGGGGGCAACATTTCGATCAAAACTCGGTGTGTGTGGAGAAGCTAGCTGGCGTGAGTCATGTTGAATGCAAACGTGGTACAGGTGGCTTGCATCGGTCGTTGCTTGGCCCAGTTGGCAAGGATGCATCATTTTGAACCTCAAGGTCTAGTGCAACGCAGATATGACTTGCATGCATGATCTTGCGCCCGAACATGTTATGCATGGCCAAGTTGGGTAGGGCGCATTGTTTTGAACACTAATTTTGGAATGCTTGATAGAGTTGGCTTTGCAGGATTACTCTGAACCCGAACTTTGAAGGAGTAGGAAAGTTGGCTCGTGTGGATCTATTTGTACCCAACTTTGTTTGTGCGTGACAACTTCAAACAAGCCCTTACGCGTAACCCATTTCGAATCGAATATTTGTATGCGCGAACGAGTTTGTGTGTGTGACAAAGATGGCTTGTGTGAATCTATTTGAACCCATCTTTGTCGGTGTTTGATCTTGTTAGCTTGCGTGGATCGTTTACATTCCGAAACCTCGTATGCGTGATAAAGTTATCTTGCACGGTGGTCAAGTTAAATCCAAACTTGCACGACAAAGGTAGCTTGCGTCAGTCATTTTGAATCCAATCGTGGTGTACGTGACCAAGTTGGATTGGGGGGGGCAACATTTCGATCAAAACTCGGTGTGTGTGGAGAAGCTAGCTCGCGTGAGTCATGTTGAATCCAAGCGTGGTACAAGTGGCTTGCATCGGTCGTTGCTTGGCCTAGTTGGCATGGATGCATCATTTTGAACCTCAAGGTCTAGTGCAACGCAGATATTACTTGCATGCATGATCTTGCGCCCGAACATGTTACGCGTGGCCAAGTTGGGTAGGGTGCATTGTTTTGAACACTAATTTTGGAATGCTTGACAGAGTTGGCTTTGCAGGATTACTCTGAACCCGAACTTTGAAGGAGTAGGAAAGTTGGCTCGTGTGGATCTATTTGTACCCAACTTTGTTTGTGCGTGACAACTTCAACTTGCGTAGATATTTTCGAACGTAACTTGTAATGCCAAGGTATGTGTGACAATGTTTGGTTTGAGTGGATTTAATCGAACGCAACATGGTCTGTCGACCACGTCAGGGTGCGTGGACGATCATTTTCAATCCGAACGTCGTATGCGTGACAAAGTTAGCTTGCGTTGATCATTTTCAACCCGAACATTGTATGCGTGACAAAGGTAGCTTGTGTGGGCCCATTAAAATCCAAACACGATCTACGTGACCAAGTTTTTTCACATGGTCTCCAATCTGGGTATGAGTGATCAAGTTTGATTGAAGGGATCCGCCAATTTGCATGTTTGAAAAGAGAGGCCTGTGTGGGTCCTTCTGAATCCAACTTTCTATGAGTAAGCATGCTGGATAGTGTGGATTCTTTCGAACCCAACTTTGTTTGTGTGCGTGCCCACATTAGCTCGCGCGAATCATTCGGAACAAAACTTGGCCTGGACGATCAATGTGCCTCGGATTGATCGTTATGATCTCCAATTTTTTATGCGTGACAAAGTTGGCTCGTGTAGATCCATTGGAACCCAACTGCGTTTATGTGCGACCATGTTAGCTCGCGTGGACCATATTCCATTCGAACCTCGTGTGCTCGTACAAAGACAACGTAAATCCAAACATGACATGCGTTCCCAAGCCCTTACGCGTAACCCATTTCGAATCGAATATTTGTATGCGCGAACGAGTTTGTGTGTGTGACAAAGATGGCTTGTGTGAATCTATTTGAACCCATCTTTGTGGCAACATTTCGATCAAAACTCGGTGTGTGTGGAGAAGCTAGCTGGCGTGAGTCATGTTGAATGCAAACGTGGTACAGGTGGCTTGCATCGGTCGTTGCTTGGCCCAGTTGGCAAGGATGCATCATTTTGAACCTCAAGGTCTAGTGCAACGCAGATATGACTTGCATGCATGATCTTGCGCCCGAACATGTTATGCATGGCCAAGTTGGGTAGGGCGCATTGTTTTGAACACTAATTTAGAATGCTTGACAGAGTTGGCTTTGCAGGATTACTCTGAACCCGAACTTTGAAGGAGTATGAAAGTTGGCTTGTGTAGATCTATTGGAACCCAACTGCGTTTATGTGCGACCATGTTAGCTCGCGTGGACCATATTCAATTCGAACCTCGTGTGCTCATACGAAGACAACGTAAATCCAAACACGACGTGCGTGACCAAGCCCTTACGCGTAACCCATTTTGAATCGAATATTTGTATGCGCGAACGAGTTTATGTGTGTGACAAAGATGGCTTGTGTGAATCTATTTGAACCCATCTTTGTCGGTGTTTGATCTTGTTAGCTTGCGTGGATCGTTTACATTCCGAAACCTCGTATGCGTCATAAAGTTATCTTGCACGGTGGTCAAGTTAAATCCAAACTTGCACGACAAAGGTAGCTTGCGTCAGTCATTTTGAATCCAATCGTGGTGTACGTGACCAAGTTGGATTGGGGGCAACATTTCGATCAAAACTCGGTGTGTGTGGAGAAGCTAGCTGGCGTGAGTCATGTTGAATGCAAACGTGGTACAGGTGGCTTGCATCGGTCGTTGCTTGGCCTAGTTGGCAAGGATGCATCATTTTGAACCTGAAGGTCTAGTGCAACGCAAATATGACTTGCATGCATGATCTTGCGCCCGAACATGTTGTGCGTGGCCAAGTTGGGTAGGGCGCATTGTTTTGAACACTAATTTAGAATGCTTGACAGAGTTGGCTTTGCAGGATTACTCTGAACCCGAACTTTGAAGGAGTATGAAAGTTGGCTTGTGTAGATCTATTGGAACCCAACCGCGTTTATGTGCTACCATGTTAGCTCGCGTGGACCATATTCAATTCGAACCTCGTGTGCTCATACGAAGACAACGTAAATCCAAACACGACGTGCGTGACCAAGCCCTTACGCGTAACCCATTTTTAATCGAATATTTGTATGCGCGAACGAGTTTGTGTGTGTGATAAAGATGGCTTGTGTGAATCTATTTGAACCCAACTTTGTAGGTGTTTGATCTTGTTAGCTTGCGTGGATCGTTTTCATTCCGAAACCTCGTATGCGTGATAAAGTTATCTTGCACGGTGGTCAAGTTAAATCCAAACTTGCACGACAAAGGTAGCTTGCGTCAGTCATTTTGAATCCAATCGTGGTGTACGTGATCAAGTTGGATTGGGTGCAACATTTCGATCAAAACTCGGTGTGAGTGGAGAAGCTAGCTGGCGCGAGTCATGTTGAATGCAAACGTGGTACAGGTGGCTTGCATCGGTCGTTGCTTGGCCTAGTTGGCAAGGATGCATCATTTTGAACCTGAAGGTCTAGTGCAACGCAAATATGACTTGCATGCATGATCTTGCGCCCGAACATGTTATGCGTGGCCAAGTTGGGTAGGGCGCATTGTTTTGAACACTAATTTAGAATGCTTGACAGAGTTGGCTTTGCAGGATTACTCTGAACCCGAACTTTGAAGGAGTATGAAAGTTGGCTTGTGTAGATCTATTGGAACCCAACCGCGTTTATGTGCTACCATGTTAGCTCGCGTGGACCATATTCAATTCGAACCTCGTGTGCTCATACGAAGACAACGTAAATCCAAACACGACGTGCGTGACCAAGCCCTTACGCGTAACCCATTTTGAATCGAATATTTGTATGCGCGAACGAGTTTATGTGTGTGACAAAGATGGCTTGTGTGAATCTATTTGAACCCATCTTTGTCGGTGTTTGATCTTGTTAGCTTGCGTGGATCGTTTACATTCCGAAACCTC
>BRYE01000024.1:6562359-6572359 GCA_030159115.1 Actinidia arguta var. hypoleuca
TTTGTGTGTGTGATAAAGATGGCTTGTGTGAATCTATTTGAACCCAACTTTGTAGGTGTTTGATCTTGTTAGCTTGCGTGGATCGTTTTCATTCCGAACCCTCGTATGCATGATAAAGTTATCTTGCACGGTGGTCAAGTTAAATCCAAACTTGCACGACAAAGGTAGCTTGCGTCAGACATTTTGAATCCAATCGTGGTGTACGTGACCAAGTTGGATTGGGGGCAACATTTCGATCAAAACTCGGTTTGTGGAGAAGCTAGCTCGCGTGAGTCATGTTGAATGCAAGCGTGGTACAAGTGGCTTGCATCGGTCGTTGCTTGGCCTAGTTGGCATGGATGCATCATTTTGAACCTCAAGGTCTAGTGCATAGCAGATATTACTTGCATGCATGATCTTGCGCCCGAACATGTTACGCGTGGCCAAGTTGGGTAGGGTGCATTGTTTTGAACACTAATTTTGGAATGCTTGACAGAGTTGGCTTTGCAGGATTACTCTGAACCCGAACTTTGAAGGAGTAGGAAAGTTGGCTCGTGTGGATCTATTTGTACCCAACTTTGTTTGTGTGTGACAATTTCAACTTGCGTAGATATTTTCGAACGTAACATGTAATGCCAAGGTATGTGTGACAATGTTCGGTTTGAGTGGATTTAATCGAACCCAACATGGTCTGTCGACCACGTCAGGGTGCGTGGACGATCATTTTCAATCCGAACGTCGTATGCGTGACAAAGTTAGCTTGCGTTGATCATTTTCAACCCGAACATTGTATGCGTGACAAAGTTAGCTTGTGTGGGCCCATTGAAATCCAAACATGATCTACGTGACCAAGTTTTTTCACATGGTCTCCAATCTGGGTATGAGTGATCAAGTTTGATTGAAGGGATCCGCCAATTTTCATGTTTGAAAAGAGAGGCCTGTGTGGGTCCTTCTGAATCCAACTTTCTATGAGTAAGCATGCTGGATAGTGTGGATTCTTTCGAACCCAACTTTGTTTGTGTGCGTGCCCACAATAGCTCGCGCGAATCATTCAGAACGAAACTTGGCCTGGACGATCAATGTGCCTCGGATTGATCGTTATGATCTCCAATTTTTTATGCGTGACAAAGTTGGCTCGTGTACATCCATTGGAACCCAACTGCGTTTATGTGCGACCATGTTAGCTCGCGTGGACCATATTCCATTCGAACCTCGTGTGCTCGTACAAAGACAACGTAAATCCAAACATGACATGCGTTCCCAAGCCCTTACGCGTAACCCATTTCGAATCGAATAATTGTATGCGCGAACGAGTTTGTGTGGGTGACAAAGATGGCTTGTGTGAATCTATTTGAACCCATCTTTGTCGATGTTTGATCTTGTTAGCTTGCGTGGATCGTTTTCATTCCGAAACCTCGTATGCGTGATAAAGTTATCTTGCACAGTGGTCAAGATAAATCCAAACTTGCACGACAAAGGTAGCTTGCGTCAGTCATTTTGAATCCAATCGTGGTGTACGTGACCAAGTTGGATTGAGTGCAACATTTTGATCAAAACTCGGTGTTCGTGGAGAAGCTAGCTGGCGTGAGTCTTGTTGAATGCAAACGTGGTACAGGTGGCTTGCATCGGTCGTTGCTTGGCCTAGTTGGCAAGGATGCATCATTTTGAACCTGAAGGTCTAGTGCAACGAAGATATTACTTGCATGCATGATCTTGCGCCCGAACATGTTACGCGTGGCCAAGTTGGGTAGGGTGCATTGTTTTGAACACTAATTTTGGAATGCTGGACAGAGGTTGCTTTGTAGGATTACTCTGAACCCGAACTTTGAAGGAGTAGGAAAGTTGGCTCGTGTGGATCTATTTGTACCCAACTTTGTTTGTGTGTGACAACTTCAACTTGCGTAGATATTTTCGAACGTATCTTGTAATGCCAAGGTATGTGTGACAATGTTTGGTTTGAGTAGATTTAATCGAACCCAACATGGTCTGTCGACCACGTCAGGGTGCGTGGACGATCATTTTCAATCCGAACGTCGTATGCGTTACAAAGTTAGCTTGAGTTGATCATTTTCACCCCGAACATTGTATGCGTGACAATGTTAATTTGTGTGGGCCCATTGAAATCCAAACATGATCTACGTGACCAAGTTTTTTCACATGGTCTCCAATCTGGGTATGAGTGATCAAGTTTGATTTAAGGGATCCGCCAATTTGCATGTTTTAAAAGAGTGGCCTGTGTGGGTCCTTCTGAATCCAACTTTCTATGAGTAAGCATGCTGGATAGTGTGGATTCTTTCGAACCCAACTTTGTTTGTGTGCGTACCCACATTAGCTCGCGTGAATCATTCAGAACGAAACTTGGCCTGGACGATCAATGTGCCTCGGATTGATCGTTATGATCTCCAATTTTTTATGCGTGACAAAGTTGGCTCGTGTAGATCCATTGGAACCCAACTGCGTTTATGTGCGACCATGTTAGCTCGCGTGGACCATATTCCATTCGAACCTCGTGTGCTCGTACAAAGACAACGTAAATCCAAACATGACGTGCGTTCCCCAGCCCTTATGCGTAACCCATTTCGAATCGAATATTTGTATGCGCGAACGAGTTTGTGTGTGTGACAAAGATGGCTTGTGTGAATCTATTTGAACCCATCTTTGTCGGTGTTTGATCTTGTTAGCTTGCGTGGATCGTTTTCATTCTGAAATCTCGTATGCGTGATAAAGTTATCTTGCACGGTGGTCAAGTTAAATCCAAACTTGCACGACAAAGGTAGCTTGCGTCAGTCATTTTGAATCCAATCGTGGTGTACGTGACCAAGTTGGATTGGGTGCAACATTTCGATCAAAACTCGGTGTGTGTGGAGAACCTAGCTGGCGTGAGTGATGTTGAATGCAAACGTGGTACAGGTGGCTTGCATCGGTCGTTGCTTGGCCTGGTTGGCAAGGATGCATCATTTTGAACCTCAAGGTCTAGTGCAACGTAGATATGACTTGCATGCATGATCTTGCGCCCGAACATGTTATGCATGGCCAATTTGGGTAGGGTGCATTGTTTTGAACACTAATTTTGGAATGCTTGACAGAGTTGGCTTTGTAGGATTACTCTGAACCCGAACTTTATAGGAGTATGAAAGTTAGCTTGTGTAGATCTATTGGAACCGAACCGCGTTTATGTGCGACCATGTTAGCTCGCGTGGACCATATTCCATTCAAACCTCGTGTGCTCGTACAAAGACAACGTAAATCCAAACCCGACGTGCGTGACCAAGCCCTTACGCGTAACCCATTTTGAATTGAACATTTGTACGCGCGAATGAGTTTGTGTGTGTGATAAAGATGGCTTGTGTGAATCTATTCGAACCCAACTTTGTCGGTGTTTGATCTTGTTAGCTTGCGTGGATCGTTTTCATTTCGAAACCTCGTATGCGTGATAAAGTTATCTTGCACGGTGGTCAAGTTAAATCGCTACTTGCACGACAAAGGTAGCTTGCGTCAGTCATTTTGAATCCAATCGTGGTGTACGTGACCAAGTTGGATTGGGGGCAACATTTCGATCAAAACTCGGTGTGTGTGGAGAAGCTAGCTCGCGTGAGTCATGTTGAATCCAACCGTGGTACAAATGGCTTGCATCGGTCGTTGCTTGGCCTAGTTGGCATGGATGCATCATTTTGAACCTGAAGGTCTAGTGCAACGAAGATATTACTTGCATGCATGATCTTGCGCCCGAACATGTTATGCGTGGCCAAGTTGGGTAGGGTGCATTGTTTTGAACACTAATTTAGAATGCTTGACAGAGTTGGCTTTGCAGGATTACTCTGAACCCGAACTTTGAAGGAGTAGGAAAGTTGGCTCGTGTGGATCTATTTGTACCCAACTTTGTTTGTGTGTGACAACTTCAACTTGCGTAGATATTTTCGAACGTAACTTGTAATGCCAAGGTATGTGTGACAATGTTTGGTTTGAGTGGATTTAATCGAACCCAACATGGTCTGTCGACCACGTCAGGGTGCGTGGACGATCATTTTCAATCCGAACGTCGTATGCGTGACAAAGTTAGCTTGCGTTGATCATTTTCAACCCGAACATTGTACGCGTGACAAAGTTAGCTTGTGTGGGCCCATTGAAATCCAAACATGATCTACGTGACCAAGTTTTTTCACATGGTCTCCAATCTGGGTATGAGTGATCAAGTTTGATTGAAGGGATCCGCCAATTTGCATGTTTTAAAAGAGAAGCCTGTGTGGGTCCTTCTGAATCCAACTTTCTATGAGTAAGCATGCTGAATAGTGTGGATTCTTTCGAACCCAACTTTGTTTGTATGCGTGCCCACATTAGCTCGCGCGAATCATTCAGAACAAAACTTGGCCTGGACGATCAATGTGCCTCGGATTGATCGTTATGATCTCCAATTTTTTATGCGTGACAAAGTTGGCTTGTGTAGATCCATTGGAACCCAACTGCGTTTATGTGCGACCATGTTAGCTCGCGTGGACCATATTCCATTCGAACCTCGTGTGCTTGTACAAAGGCAACGTAAATCCAAACATGACATGCGTTCCCAAGCGCTTACGCGTAACCCATTTCGAATCGAATATTTGTATGCGCGAACGAGTTTGTGTGTGTGACAAAGATGGCTTGTGTGAATCTATTTGAACCCATCTTTGTCGGTGTTTGATCTTGTTAGCTTGCGTGGATCGTTTTAATTCCAAAACCTGGTATGCGTGATAAAGTTATCTTGCACGGTGGTCAAGTTAAATCCAAACTTGCACGACCAAGGTAGCTTGCGTCAGTCATTTTGAATCCAATCGTGGTGTACGTGACCAAGTTGGATTGGGTGCAACATTTTGATCAAAACTCGGTGTGTGTGGAGAAGCTAGCTGGCGTGAGTCATGTTGAATGCAAACGTGGAACAGGCGGCTTGCATCGGTCGTTGCTTGGCCTAGTTGGCAAGGATGCATCATTTTGAACCTCAAGGTCTAGTTCAACGCAGATATGACTTGCATGCATGATGTTGCGCCCGAACATGTTATGCATGGCCAAGTTGGTTAGGGTGCATTGTTTTGAACACTAATTTAGAATGCTTGACAGAGTTGGCTTTGTAGGATTACTCTGAACCCGAACTTTGAAGGAGTATGAAAGTTGGCTTGTGTAGATCTATTGGAACCCAACCGCGTTTATGTGCGACCATGTTTGCTCGCGTGGACCATATTCAATTCGAATCTCGTGTGCTCATACAAAGACAACGTAAATCGAAACATGACATGCGTTCCCAAGCCCTTACGCGTAACCCATTTCGAATCGAATATTTGTATGCGCGAACGAGTTTGTGTGTGTGACAAAGATGGCTTGTGTGAATCTATTTGAACCCATCTTTGTCGATGTTTGATCTTGTTAGCTTGCGTGGATCGTTTTCATTCCGAAACCTCGTATGCGTGATAAAGTTATCTTGCACAGTGGTCAAGATAAATCCAAACTTGCACGACAAAGGTAGCTTGCGTCAGTCATTTTGAATCCAATCGTGGTGTACGTGACCAAGTTGGATTGAGTGCAACATTTTGATCAAAACTCGGTGTTCGTGGAGAAGCTAGCTGGCGTGAGTCTTGTTGAATGCAAACGTGGTACAGGTGGCTTGCATCGGTCGTTGCTTGGCCTAGTTGGCAAGGATGCATCATTTTGAACCTGAAGGTCTAGTGCAACGAAGATATTACTTGCATGCATGATCTTGCGCCCGAACATGTTACGCGTGGCCAAGTTGGGTAGGGTGCATTGTTTTGAACACTAATTTTGGAATGCTGGACAGAGGTTGCTTTGTAGGATTACTCTGAACCCGAACTTTGAAGGAGTAGGAAAGTTGGCTCGTGTGGATCTATTTGTACCCAACTTTGTTTGTGTGTGACAACTTCAACTTGCGTAGATATTTTCGAACGTATCTTGTAATGCCAAGGTATGTGTGACAATGTTTGGTTTGAGTAGATTTAATCGAACCCAACATGGTCTGTCGACCACGTCAGGGTGCGTGGACGATCATTTTCAATCCGAACGTCGTATGCGTGACAAAGTTAGCTTGAGTTGATCATTTTCACCCCGAACATTGTATGCGTGACAATGTTAATTTGTGTGGGCCCATTGAAATCCAAACATGATCTACGTGACCAAGTTTTTTCACATGGTCTCCAATCTGGGTATGAGTGATCAAGTTTGATTTAAGGGATCCGCCAATTTGCATGTTTTAAAAGAGTGGCCTGTGTGGGTCCTTCTGAATCCAACTTTCTATGAGTAAGCATGCTGGATAGTGTGGATTCTTTCGAACCCAACTTTGTTTGTGTGCGTACCCACATTAGCTCGCGTGAATCATTCAGAACGAAACTTGGCCTGGACGATCAATGTGCCTCGGATTGATCGTTATGATCTCCAATTTTTTATGCGTGACAAAGTTGGCTCGTGTAGATCCATTGGAACCCAACTGCGTTTATGTGCGACCATGTTAGCTCGCGTGGACCATATTCCATTCGAACCTCGTGTGCTCGTACAAAGACAACGTAAATCCAAACATGACGTGCGTTCCCCAGCCCTTATGCGTAACCCATTTCGAATCGAATATTTGTATGCGCGAACGAGTTTGTGTGTGTGACAAAGATGGCTTGTGTGAATCTATTTGAACCCATCTTTGTCGGTGTTTGATCTTGTTAGCTTGCGTGGATCGTTTTCATTCTGAAATCTCGTATGCGTGATAAAGTTATCTTGCACGGTGGTCAAGTTAAATCCAAACTTGCACGACAAAGGTAGCTTGCGTCAGTCATTTTGAATCCAATCGTGGTGTACGTGACCAAGTTGGATTGGGTGCAACATTTCGATCAAAACTCGGTGTGTGTGGAGAACCTAGCTGGCGTGAGTGATGTTGAATGCAAACGTGGTACAGGTGGCTTGCATCGGTCGTTGCTTGGCCTGGTTGGCAAGGATGCATCATTTTGAACCTCAAGGTCTAGTGCAACGTAGATATGACTTGCATGCATGATCTTGCGCCCGAACATGTTATGCATGGCCAATTTGGGTAGGGTGCATTGTTTTGAACACTAATTTTGGAATGCTTGACAGAGTTGGCTTTGTAGGATTACTCTGAACCCGAACTTTATAGGAGTATGAAAGTTAGCTTGTGTAGATCTATTGGAACCGAACCGCGTTTATGTGCGACCATGTTAGCTCGCGTGGACCATATTCCATTCAAACCTCGTGTGCTCGTACAAAGACAACGTAAATCCAAACCCGACGTGCGTGACCAAGCCCTTACGCGTAACCCATTTTGAATTGAACATTTGTACGCGCGAATGAGTTTGTGTGTGTGATAAAGATGGCTTGTGTGAATCTATTCGAACCCAACTTTGTCGGTGTTTGATCTTGTTAGCTTGCGTGGATCGTTTTCATTTCGAAACCTCGTATGCGTGATAAAGTTATCTTGCACGGTGGTCAAGTTAAATCGCTACTTGCACGACAAAGGTAGCTTGCGTCAGTCATTTTGAATCCAATCGTGGTGTACGTGACCAAGTTGGATTGGGGGCAACATTTCGATCAAAACTCGGTGTGTGTGGAGAAGCTAGCTCGCGTGAGTCATGTTGAATCCAACCGTGGTACAAATGGCTTGCATCGGTCGTTGCTTGGCCTAGTTGGCATGGATGCATCATTTTGAACCTGAAGGTCTAGTGCAACGAAGATATTACTTGCATGCATGATCTTGCGCCCGAACATGTTATGCGTGGCCAAGTTGGGTAGGGTGCATTGTTTTGAACACTAATTTAGAATGCTTGACAGAGTTGGCTTTGCAGGATTACTCTGAACCCGAACTTTGAAGGAGTAGGAAAGTTGGCTCGTGTGGATCTATTTGTACCCAACTTTGTTTGTGTGTGACAACTTCAACTTGCGTAGATATTTTCGAACGTAACTTGTAATGCCAAGGTATGTGTGACAATGTTTGGTTTGAGTGGATTTAATCGAACCCAACATGGTCTGTCGACCACGTCAGGGTGCGTGGACGATCATTTTCAATCCGAACGTCGTATGCGTGACAAAGTTAGCTTGCGTTGATCATTTTCAACCCGAACATTGTACGCGTGACAAAGTTAGCTTGTGTGGGCCCATTGAAATCCAAACATGATCTACGTGACCAAGTTTTTTCACATGGTCTCCAATCTGGGTATGAGTGATCAAGTTTGATTGAAGGGATCCGCCAATTTGCATGTTTTAAAAGAGAAGCCTGTGTGGGTCCTTCTGAATCCAACTTTCTATGAGTAAGCATGCTGAATAGTGTGGATTCTTTCGAACCCAACTTTGTTTGTGTGCGTGCCCACATTAGCTCGCGCGAATCATTCAGAACAAAACTTGGCCTGGACGATCAATGTGCCTCGGATTGATCGTTATGATCTCCAATTTTTTATGCGTGACAAAGTTGGCTTGTGTAGATCCATTGGAACCCAACTGCGTTTATGTGCGACCATGTTAGCTCGCGTGGACCATATTCCATTCGAACCTCGTGTGCTTGTACAAAGGCAACGTAAATCCAAACATGACATGCGTTCCCAAGCGCTTACGCGTAACCCATTTCGAATCGAATATTTGTATGCGCGAACGAGTTTGTGTGTGTGACAAAGATGGCTTGTGTGAATCTATTTGAACCCATCTTTGTCGGTGTTTGATCTTGTTAGCTTGCGTGGATCGTTTTAATTCCAAAACCTGGTATGCGTGATAAAGTTATCTTGCACGGTGGTCAAGTTAAATCCAAACTTGCACGACCAAGGTAGCTTGCGTCAGTCATTTTGAATCCAATCGTGGTGTACGTGACCAAGTTGGATTGGGTGCAACATTTTGATCAAAACTCGGTGTGTGTGGAGAAGCTAGCTGGCGTGAGTCATGTTGAATGCAAACGTGGAACAGGCGGCTTGCATCGGTCGTTGCTTGGCCTAGTTGGCAAGGATGCATCATTTTGAACCTCAAGGTCTAGTTCAACGCAGATATGACTTGCATGCATGATGTTGCGCCCGAACATGTTATGCATGGCCAAGTTGGTTAGGGTGCATTGTTTTGAACACTAATTTAGAATGCTTGACAGAGTTGGCTTTGTAGGATTACTCTGAACCCGAACTTTGAAGGAGTATGAAAGTTGGCTTGTGTAGATCTATTGGAACCCAACCGCGTTTATGTGCGACCATGTTTGCTCGCGTGGACCATATTCAATTCGAATCTCGTGTGCTCATACAAAGACAACGTAAATCGAAACATGACATGCGTTCCCAAGCCCTTACGCGTAACCCATTTCGAATCGAATATTTGTATGCGCGAACGAGTTTGTGTGTGTGACAAAGATGGCTTGTGTGAATCTATTTGAACCCATCTTTGTCAGTGTTTGATCTTGTTAGCTTGCGTGGATGGTTTTCATTCCGAAACCTCGTATGCGTGATAAAGTTATCTTGCACGGTGGTCAAGTTAAATCCAAACTTGCACGACAAAGGTAGCTTGCGTCAGTCATTTAGAATCCAATCGTGGTGTACGTGACCAAGTTGGATTGGGAGCAACATTTCGATCAAAACTCGGTGTGTGTGGAGAAGCTAGCTGGCGTGAGTCATGTTGAATGCAAACGTGGTACAGGTGGCTTGCATCGGTCGTTGCTTGGCCTAGTTGGCAAGGATGCATCATTTTGAACCTCAAGGTCTAGTGCAACGCAAATATGACTTGCATGCATGATCTTGCGCCCGAACATGTTATGCATGGCCAAGTTGGGTAGGGTGCATTGTTTTGAACACTAATTTAGAATGCTTGACAGAGTTGGCTTTGCAGGATTACTCTGAACCCGAACTTTGAAGGAGTATGAAAGTTGGCGTGTGTAGATCTATTGAAACCCAACCGCGTTTATGTGCGACCATATTAGCTCGCGTGGACCATATTCAATTCGAACCTCGTGTGCTCATACAAAGACAACATAAATCCAAACAGGACGTGCGTGACCAAGCCCTTACGCGTAACCCATTTT
>BRYE01000024.1:6584859-6599859 GCA_030159115.1 Actinidia arguta var. hypoleuca
GAGAAGCTAGCTCGCGTGAGTCACGTTGAATCCAGGCGTGGTACAAGTGGCTTGCATCGGTCGTTGCTTGGTCTAGTTGGCATGGATGCATCATTTTGAACCTCAAGGTCTAGTGCAACGCAGATATGACTTGCATGCATGATCTTGCGCCCGAACATGTTATGCGTGGCCAAGTTGGGTAGGGTGCATTGTTTTGAACACTAATTTAGAATGCTTGACAGAGTTGGCTTTGCAGGATTACTCTGAACCCGAACTTTGAAGGAGTATGAAAGTTGGCTTGCGTAGATCTATTGGAACCCAACCCCGTTTATGTGCGACCATGTTAGCTCGCGTGGACCATATTCAATTCGAACCTCGTGTGCACATACAAAGACAACGTAAATCAGAACACGACGTGCGTGACCAAGCCCTTACGCGTAACCCATTTCGAATCGAATATTTGTATGCGCGAACGAGTTTGTGTGTGTGATGAAGATGGCTTGTGTGAATCTATTTGAACCCAACTTTGTCGGTGTTTGATCTTGTTAGCTTGCGTGGATCGTTTTCATTCTGAAACCTCGTATGCGTGATAAAGTTATCTTGCACGGTGGTCAAGTTAAATCCAAACTTGCACGACAAAGGTAGCTTGCGTCAGTCATTTGGAATCCAATCTTGGTGTACGTGACCAAGTTGGATTGGGGGCAACATTTCGATCAAAACTCGATGTGTGTGGAGTAGCTAGCTCGCGTGAGTCATGTTGAATCCATGCGTGGTACAAGTGGCTTGCATCGGTCGTTGCTTGGTCTAGTTGGCATGGATGCATCATTTTGAACCTCAAGGGCTAGTGCAACGCAGATATGAGTTGCATGCATGATCTTGCGCCCGAACATGGTATGCATGGCCAAGTTGGGTAGGGTGCATTGTTTTGAACACTAATTTAGAATGCTTGACAGAGTTGGCTATGCAGGATTACTCTGAACCCGAACTTTGAAGGAGTATGAAAGTTGGCTTGCGTAGATCTATTGGAACCCAACCCCGTTTATGTGCGACCATGTTAGCTCGCGTGGACCATATTCAATTCGAACCTCGTGTGCTCATACAATGACAACGTAAATCCAAACACGACGTGCGTGACCAAGCCCTTACGCGTAACCTATTTCGAATCGAATATTTGTATGCGCGAACGAGTTTGTGTGTGTGATGAAGATGGCTTGTGTGAATCTATTTGAACCCAACTTTGTCGGTGTTTGATCTTGTTAGCTTGCGTGGATCGTTTTCATTCTGAAAACTCGCATGCGTGATAAAGTTATCTTGCACGGTGGTCAAGTTAAATCCAAACTTGCACGACAAAGGTAGCTTGCGTCAGTCATTTTGAATCCAATCGTGGTGTACGTGACCAAGTTGGATTGGGGGCAACATTTCGATCAAAACTCGATGTGTGTGGAGTAGCTAGCTCGCGTGAGTCATGTTGAATCCATGCGTGGTACAAGTGGCTTGCATCGGTCGTTGCTTGGTCTAGTTGGCATGGATGCATCATTTTGAACCTCAAGGGCTAGTGCAACGCAGATATGAGTTGCATGCATGATCTTGCGCCCGAACATGGTATGCATGGCCAAGTTGGGTAGGGTGCATTGTTTTGAACACTAATTTAGAATGCTTGACAGAGTTGGCTATGCAGGATTACTCTGAACCGGAACTTTGACGGAGTATGAAAGTTGGCTCGTGTAGATCCATTGGAACCCAACTACGTTTATGTGCGACCATGTTAGCTCGCGTGGACCATATTCCATTCGAACCTCGTGTGCTCGTACAAAGACAACGTAAATCCAAACATGACATGCGTTTCCAAGCCCTTACGCGTAACCCATTTCGAATCGAATATTTGTATGCGCGAATGAGTTTGTGTGTGTGACAAAAATGGCTTGTGTGAATCTATTTGAACCCATCTTAGTCGGTGTTTGATCTTGTTAGCTTGCGTGGATCGTTTTCATTCCGAAACCTCGTATGCGTGATAAAGTTATCTTGCACGGTGGTCAAGTTAAATCCAAACTTGCACGACAAACGTAGCTTGCGTCAGTCATTTAGAATCCAATCGTGGTGTACGTGACCAAGTTGGATTGGGGGCAACATTTCGATCAAAACTCGGTGTGTGTGGAGAACCTAGCTGGCGTGAGTCATGTTGCATGCAAACGTGGTACAGGTGGCTTGCATCGGTCGTTGCTTGGCCTAGTTGGCAAGGATGCATCATTTTGAACCTCAAGGTCTAGTGCAACGCAGATATGACTTGCATGCATGATCTTGCGCCCGAACATGGTATGCATGGCCAAGTTGGGTAGGGTGCATTGTTTTGAACACTAATTTAAAATGCTTGACAGAGTTGGCTATGCAGGATTACTCTAAACCCGAACTTTGACGGAGTATGAAAGTTGGCTTGCGTAGATCTATTGGAACCCAACCGCGTTTATGTGCGACCATGTTAGCTCGCGTGGACCATATTCAATTCGAACCTCGTGTGCTCATACAAAGACAACGTAAATCCAAACACGACGTGCGTGACCAAGTCCTTACGCGTAACCCATTTCGAATCGAATATTTGTATGCGCGAACGAGTTTGTGTGTGTGATAAAGATGGCTTGTGTGAATCTATTTGAACCCATCTTTGTCGGTGTTTGATCTATTTAGCTTGCGTGGATCGTTTTCATTCCGAAACCTCATATGCGTGATAAAGTTATCTTGCACGGTGGTCAAGTTAAATCCAAACTTGCACGACAAAGGTAGCTTGCGTCAGTCATTTAGAATCCAATCGTGGTGTACGTGACCAAGTTGGATTGGGGGCAACATTTCGATCAAAACTCGGTGTGTGTGGAGAAGCTAGCTGGCGTGAGTCATGTTGAATGCAAACGTGGTACAGGTGGCTTGCATCGGTCGGTGCTTGGCCTAGTTGGCAAGGATGCATCATTTTGAACCTCAAGGTCTAGTGCAACGCAGATATGACTTGCATGCATGATCTTGCGCCCGAACATGTTATGCATGGCCAAGTTGGGTAGGGTGCATTGTTTTGAACACTAATTTAGAATGCTTGACAGAGTTGGCTTTGCAGGATTACTCTGAACCCGAACTTTGAAGGAGTAGGAAACTTGGCTTGTGTAGATCTATTGGAACCCAATCGCGTTTATGTGCGACCATGTTAGCTCGCGTGGACCATATTCAATTCGAACCTCGTGTGCTCATACAAAGACAACGTAAATCTAAACACGACGTGCGTGACCAAGCCCTTACGCGTGACCAAGCCCTTACGGGTAAATCTAATTTGAGTGGATTTAATCGAACCCAACATGGTCTGTCGACCACGTCAGGGTGCGTGGACGATCACTTTCAATCCGAACGTCGTATGCGTGACAAAGTTAGCTTGCGTTGATCATTTTGAACCCGAACATTGTATGCGTGACAAAGTTAGCTTGTGTGGGCCCATTGAAATCCAAACATGATCTACGTGACCAAGTTTTTTCACATGGTCTCCAATCTGGGTATGAGTGATCAAGTTTGATTGAAGGGATCCGCCAATTTGCATGTTTGAAAAGAGAGGCCTGTGTGGGTCCTTCTGAATCCAACTTTCTATGAGTAAGCATGCTTGATAGTGTGGATTCTTTCGAACCCAACTTTGTTTGTGTGCGTGCCCACATTAGCTCGCGCGAATCATTCAGAACAAAACTTGGCCTGGACGATCAATTGGCCTCGGATTGATCGTTATGATCTCTAATTTTTTATGCGTGACAAAGTTGGCTCGTGTAGATCCATTGGAACCCAACTGCGTTTATGTGCGACCATGTTAGCTCGCGTGGACCATATTCCATTCGAACCTCGTGTGCTCGTACAAAGACAACGTAAATCCAAACATTACCTGCGTTCCCAAGCCCTTACGCATAACCCATTTCGAATCGAATATTTGTATGCGCGAACGAGTTTGTGTGTGTGAGAAAGATGGCTTGTGTGAATCTATTTGAACCCATCTTTGTCGGTGTTTGATCTTGTTAGCTTGCGTGGATCGTTTTCATTCCGAAACCTCGTATGCGGGATAAAGTTATCTTGCACGGTGGTCAAGTTAAATCCAACCTTGCACGACAAAGGTAGCTTGCGTCAGTCATTTAGAATCCAATCATGGTGTACGTAACCAAGTTGGATTGGGGGTAACATTTCGATCAAAACTCGGTGTGTGTGGAGAAGCTAGCTGGCGTGAGTCATGTTGAATGCAAACGTGGTACAGGTGGCTTGCATCGGTCGTTGCTTGGCCTAGTTGGAAGGGATGCATCATTTTGAACCTCAAGGTCTAGTGCAACGCAGATATGACTTGCATGCATGATCTTGCGCCCGAACATGGTATGCATGGCCAAGTTGGGTAGGGTGCATTGTTTTGAACACTAATTTAGAATGCTTGACAGAGTTGGCTTTGCAGGATTACTCTGAACCCGAACTTTGAAGGAGTATGAAAGTTGGCTTGTGTAGATCTATTGGAACCCGACCACGTTTATGTGCGACCATGTTAGCTCGCGTGGACCATATTCAATTCAAACCTCGTGTGCTCATACAAAGACAACGTAAATCCAAACACGACGTGCGTGACCAAGCCCTTACGCATAACCCATTTTGAATCGAATATTTGTATGCGCGAACGAGTTTGTGTGTGTGATAAAGATGGCTTGTGTGAATCTATTTGAACCCAACTTTGTCGGTGTTTGATATTGTTAGCTTGCGTGGATCGTTTCCATTCCAAAACCTCGTATGCGTGATAAAGTTATCTTGCATGGTGGTCAAGTTAAATCGCTACTTGCACGACAAAGGTAGCTTGCGTCAGTCATTTTGAATCCAATCGTGGTGTACGTGACCAAGTTGGATTGGGGGCAACATTTCGATCAAAACTCGGTGTGTGTGGAGAAGCTAGCTGGCGTGAGTCATGTTGAATGCAAACTTGGTACAGGTGGCTTGCATCGGTCGTTGCTTGGCCTAGTTGGCAAGGATGCATCATTTTGAACCTCAAGGTCTAGTGCACAGCAGATATGACTTGCATGCATGATCTTGCGCCCGAACATGTTATGCGTGGCCAAGTTGGGTAGGGTGCATTGTTTTGAACACTAATTTAGAATGCTTGACAGAGTTGGCTTTGAAGGATTACTCTGAACCCGAACTTTGAAGGAGTATGAAAGTTGGCTTGTGTGGATCTATTTCTAGCCAACTTTGTTTGTGTGTGACCACTTCAACTTGCGTAGATATTTTCGAACATAACTTGTAAAGCCAAGGTATGTGTGACAATGTTTGGTTTGAGTGGATTTAATCGAACCCAACATGGTCTGTCGACCACGTCAGGGTGTGTGGACGATCATTTTCAATCTGAACGTCGTATGCGTGACAAAGTTAGCTTGTGTTGATCATTTTCAATCCGAACATTGTATGCGTGACAAAGTTAGCTTATGTGGGCCCATTGAAATCCAAACATGATCTACGTGACCAAGTTTTTTATCATGCTCTCCAATCTGGGTATGCGTGATCAAGTTTGATTGAAGGGATCCACGAATTTGCATGTTTGAAAATAGAGGCCTGTGTGGGTCATTCTGAATCCAACTTTCTATGAGTAAGCATGCTGGATAGTGTGGATTCTTTCGAACCCAACTTTGTTTGTGTGCGTGCCCACATTAGCTCTTGCTAATCATTCAGAACAAAACTTGGCCTGGACGATCAATGTGCCTCGGAGTGATCGTTATGAACTTCAATTTTTTATGCGTGACAAAGTGGGCTTGTGTAGATCTATTGGAACCCAATTGCGTTTATGTGCGACCATTTAGCTCGCGTGGACCATATTCAATTCGAACCTCGTGTGCTCATACAAAGACAACGTAAATCCAAACATGACATGCGTGACCAAGCCCTTACGCGTAACCCATTTCGAATCGAATATTTGTATGCACGAACGAGTTTGTGTGTGTGACAAAGATGGCTTGTGTGAATCTATTTGAACCCATCTTTGTCGGTGTTTGATCTTGTTAGCTTGCGTGGATCGTTTTCATTCCGAAACCTCGTATGCGGGATAAAGTTATCTTGCACGGTGATCAAGTTAAATCGCTACTTGCACGACAAAGGTAGCTTGCGTCAGTCATTTTGAATCCAATCGTGGTGTACGTGACCAAGTTGGATTGGGGGCAACATTTCGATCAAAACTCGGTGTGTGTGGAGAAGCTAGCTGGCGTGAGTCATGTTGAATGCAAACGTGGTACAGGTGGCTTGCATCGGTCGTTGCTTGGCCTAGTTGGCATGGATGCATCATTTTGAACCTCAAGGTCTAGTGCACAGCAGATATGACTTGCATGCATGATCTTGCGCCCGAACATGTTATGCATGGCCAAGTTGGGTAGGGTGCATTGTTTTGAACACTAATTTAGAATGCTTGACAGAGTTGGCTTTGAAGGATTACTCTGAACCCGAACTTTGAAGGAGTATGAAAGTTGGCTTGTGTGGATCTATTTCTAGCCAACTTTGTTTGTGTGTGACCACTTCAACTTGCGTAGATATTTTCGAACATAACTTGTGAAGCCAAGGTATGTGTGACAATGTTTGGTTTGAGTGGATTTAATCGAACCCAACATGGTCTGTCGACCACGTCAGGGTGTGTGGACGATCATTTTCAATCTGAACGTCGTATGCGTGACAAAGTTAGCTTGCGTTGATCATTTTCAATCCGAATATTGTATGCGTGACAAAGTTAGCTTATGTGGGCCCATTGAAATCCAAACATGATCTACGTGACCAAGTTTTTTATCATGCTCTCCAATCTGGGTATGCGTGATCAAGTTTGATTGAAGGGATCCACGAATTTGCATGTTTGAAAATAGAGGCCTGTGTGGGTCATTCTGAATCCAACTTTCTATGAGTAAGCATGCTGGATAGTGTGGATTCTTTCGAACCCAACTTTGTTTGTGTGCGTGCCCACATTAGCTCTTGCTAATCATTCAGAACAAAACTTGGCCTGGACGATCAATGTGCCTCGGAGTGATCGTTATGAACTTCAATTTTTTATGCGTGACAAAGTGGGCTTGTGTAGATCTATTGGAACCCAATTGCGTTTATGTGCGACCATTTAGCTCGCGTGGACCATATTCAATTCGAACCTCGTGTGCTCATACAAAGACAACGTAAATCCAAACATGACATGCGTGACCAAGCCCTTACGCGTAACCCATTTCGAATCGAATATTTGTATGCACGAACGAGTTTGTGTGTGTGACAAAGATGGCTTGTGTGAATCTATTTGAACCCATCTTTGTCGGTGTTTGATCTTGTTAGCTTGCGTGGATCGTTTTCATTCCGAAACCTCGTATGCGGGATAAAGTTATCTTGCACGGTGATCAAGTTAAATCGCTACTTGCACGACAAAGGTAGCTTGCGTCAGTCATTTTGAATCCAATCGTGGTGTACGTGACCAAGTTGGATTGGGGGCAACATTTCGATCAAAACTCGGTGTGTGTGGAGAAGCTAGCTGGCGTGAGTCATGTTGAATGCAAACGTGGTACAGGTGGCTTGCATCGGTCGTTGCTTGGCCTAGTTGGCATGGATGCATCATTTTGAACCTCAAGGTCTAGTGCACAGCAGATATGACTTGCATGCATGATCTTGCGCCCGAACATGTTATGCATGGCCAAGTTGGGTAGGGTGCATTGTTTTGAACACTAATTTAGAATGCTTGACAGAGTTGGCTTTGAAGGATTACTCTGAACCCGAACTTTGAAGGAGTATGAAAGTTGGCTTGTGTGGATCTATTTCTAGCCAACTTTGTTTGTGTGTGACCACTTCAACTTGCGTAGATATTTTCGAACATAACTTGTGAAGCCAAGGTATGTGTGACAATGTTTGGTTTGAGTGGATTTAATCGAACCCAACATGGTCTGTCGACCACGTCAGGGTGTGTGGACGATCATTTTCAATCTGAACGTCGTATGCGTGACAAAGTTAGCTTGCGTTGATCATTTTCAATCCGAATATTGTATGCGTGACAAAGTTAGCTTATGTGGGCCCATTGAAATCCAAACATGATCTACGTGACCAAGTTTTTTATCATGCTCTCCAATCTGGGTATGCGTGATCAAGTTTGATTGAAGGGATCCACGAATTTGCATGTTTGAAAATAGAGGCCTGTGTGGGTCATTCTGAATCCAACTTTCTATGAGTAAGCATGCTGGATAGTGTGGATTCTTTCGAACCCAACTTTGTTTGTGTGCGTGCCCACATTAGCTCTTGCTAATCATTCAGAACAAAACTTGGCCTGGACGATCAATGTGCCTCGGAGTGATCGTTATGAACTTCAATTTTTTATGCGTGACAAAGTGGGCTTGTGTAGATCTATTGGAACCCAATTGCGTTTATGTGCGACCATGTTTGCTCGCGTGGACCATATTCAATTCGAACCTCGTGTGCTCATACAAAGACAACGTAAATCCAAACACGACATGCGTGACCAAGCTCTTACGCGTAACCCATTTTGAATGCTTACCACATGTTGAGCTTACCCATTTTGAATGCTTACCACATTCTGAATGAAACTTGGCCTGGACGATCAAGCTGCCTCAGATTGATCGTTATGAACTCCAATTTGTTATGCGTGATAATGCTGGCTTGTGTAGATCTATTGGAACCCAACTGCGTTTCTGTGCGACCATGTTAGCTCGCGTGGACCATATTCAATTCAAACCTCATGTGCTCATACAAAGATAACGTAAATCCAAACATGACATGCATGACCAAGCCCTTACGCGTAACCCATTTTGAATCGAATATTTGTATGCGCGAACAAGTTTGTGTGTGTGATAAAGATGGCTTGTGTGAATCTATTTGAACCCAACTTTGTTGGTGTTTGATCTTGTTAGCTTGCGTGGATCATTTTCATTATGAAACCTCGTATGCGTGATAAAGTTATCTTGCACGATGGTCTATTTAAATCCAAACTTGCACGACAAAGGTAGCTTGCGTCAGTCATTTTGAATCCAATCGTGGTGTGCGTGACCAAGTTGGATTGGGTGCAACATTTCGATCAAAACTCGGTGTGTGTGGAGAAGTTAGCTAGTGTGAGTCATGTAGAATACAAACGTGGTACAGGTGGGTTGCATCGATCGTTGCTTGGCCTAGTTGGCTTGGGTTCATCATTTTGAACCTCAAGGTGTAATCCATAACAGATATGACTTGCGTATATGATCTTGAGCCCAAACATGTTATGCATGGCCAAGTTGGGTAGGGTGTATCGTTTTGAACCCTAATTTAGAATGCTTGGTAGAGTTGGCTTTGCAGGAATACTCTGAACCCCAACTTTGAATGAGTATGAAAGTTGGCTTGTGTGGATCTATTTGTGCCCAACTTTATTTGTGTGCGACCACCTCTATTTGCGTAGATATTTTCGAACATAACTTGTAATGCCAAGGTATGTGTGACAACGTTTGGTTTGAGTGGATTTATTCGAACCCAACTTGGTCTGTCGACCACGTCAGGGTGCGTGGATGATCATATTCAATTTGAACCTCGTGTGCTCATACAAAGACAACGTAAATCCAAACATGACATGCGTGACCAAGCCCTTACGTGTTACCCAATTTGAATCGAATATTTGTATGCGCGAACAAGTTTGTGTGTGTGATAAAGATGGCTTGTGTGAATCTATTTGAACCCAACTTTGTTGGTGTTTGATCTTGTTAGCTTGCGTGGATCATTTTCATTCCGAAACCTCGTATGCGTGATAAATTTATCTTGCACGGTGGTCTATTTAAATCCAAACTTGCATGACAAAGTTAGCTTGCGTCAGTCATTTTGAATCCAATCGTGGTGTGCGTGACCAAGTTGGATTGGGTGCAACATTTTTATCAAAACTCGGTGTGTGTGGAGAAGTTAGCTAGCGTGAGTCATGTTGAATACAAACGTGGTACAGGTGGCTTGCATCGGTCGTTGCTTGGCCTAGTTGGCGTGGGTGCATCATTTTGAACCTCAAGGTCTAATCCATAACACATATGACTTGGATGCATGATCTTGAGCCCAAACATGTTATGCATGGCCAAGTTGGGTAGGGTGTATCCTTTTGAATCTTAATTTAGAATGGTTGACAGAGTTGGCATTGCAGGATTACTCTGAACTCCAACTTTGAATGAGTATGAATGTTGCTTGTGTGGATTTATTTGTACCCAACTTTGTTTGTATGTGACCACTTCAACTTGTGCAGATATTTTCCAACATAACTTGTAATGCCAAGGTATGTGTGACAACGTTTGGTTTGAGTGGATTTATTCGAACCCAACTTGGTCTGTCGACCACGTCAGGGTGCGTGGATGATCATTTCAATCCGAACATCGTATGCGTGACAAAGTTAGCTTGTGTGGGCCCATTGAAATCCGAACATGATCTACGTGACCAAGTTTTTTCACAGGGTCTCCAATCTTGGTATGCGTGATCAAGTTTGATTGAAAGGATCCACAAATTTGCATGTTTGAAAAGAGAGGCTTGTGTGGGTCATTCTGAATCCAACTTTCTATGAGTAAGCATGTTGGCTAGTGTGGATCTGTTCGAACCCAACTTTGTTTGTGTGTGTGCCCACATTAGCTTGCGCGAATCATTCAGAACAAAACTTGGCCTGGACGATCAAGGTGCCTCGGATTGATCGTTATGAACTCCAATTTGTTATGCGTGACAAAGTTGGCTTGTGTAGATCTATTGGAACCTAACTGCGTTTGTGTGTGACCATGTTAGCTCGCGTGGATCATATTTTATTCTAACCTCGTGTGCTCATACAAAGACAACGTAAATCCAAACATGACATGCGTGACCAAGCCCTTTTGCGTAACCCATTTTGAATCGAATATTTGTATGCACGAACAAGTTTGTGTGTGTGATAAAGATGGCTTTTGTGAATCTATTTGAACCCAACTTTGTTGGTGTTTGATATTGTTAGCTTGCGTGGATCATTTTCATTCCGAAACCTCGTATGCGTGATAAAGTTATCTTGCACGGTGGTCCATTTAAATCCAAACTTGTGGGACAAAGTTAGCTTGCATCAGTCATTTTGAATTCAATCGTGGTGTGCGTGACCAAGTTGGATTAGGTGCAACATTTCGATCAAAACTCGGTGTGTGTGGATAAGCTAGCTAGCGTGAGTCATGTTGAATACAAACGTGGTACAGGTGACTTGCATTGGTCGTTGCTTGGCCTAGTTGGCATGGGTGCATCATTTTGAACCTCAAAGTCTAATGCATAACAGATATGACTTGCATGCATGATCTTGAGCCCAAACATGTTATGCATGGCGAAGTTTGGTAAGGTGTATCGTTTTGAGCCCTAATTTAGAATGCTTGACAGATTTGGCTTTGTAGGATTACTCTGAACCCTAACTTTGAATGAGTATGAAAGTTGGCTTGTGTGGATCTATTTGTACCCAACGTTGTTTGTGTGTGACCACTTCAACTTGCGTAGATATTTTTGAACATAACTTGTAATGCCAAGGTATGTGTGACAACGTTTGGTTTGAGTGGATTTATTCGAACCCAACTTGGTCTGTCGACCATGTCAGGGTGCGTGGATGATCATTTTCAATCCGAACATCGTATGCGTGACAAAGTTAGCTTGTGTGGGCCCATTGAAATCCAAACATAATCTACGTGACTAAGTTTTTTCGCAGGGTCTCCAATCTTTGTATGCGTGATCAAGTTTGTAATTTCTTATAGAGTAAAATTGTTTAATTATTTGCTTTTACATTATGAATATATTACCACTCTAATATGCAGATATCTTTATCTAAAGGGTGTATTATTTGTGGCATATTTCTATTTTATTTTTAAAATAACAAGTTTTTTAAAAAATGTCAAAGGTTTAATTTTTAAGCCCAAAAATTGAACACTTTTGTAGAAAGGGAAAAGGAAAATTTCAGATAAGTGGTATGACCAAAACTTAATATAAAAAAATTGTTCAGATTGAAAATAATCTCTTCAAAGATGGTGAGTTGTAAATAATATTAAATACATGGTGATTTTGACAATTTTACTCCTGGACTACTTAAATGACGTCCTTTTAATAATATGTATAAAATCTGAGCATATAAGATTTTGCACTCTATATCAGACTTCCCCTTTCTCTCTTCCAAGATTTGATTCACCTTGGCGTCGGCCTCGCCGAAGACCCCTCTACGGTCCTGTGTTATTGGTGCAAGTTTGGCATACCTATTGTGAAGCCATGTGCTAGCTAGGTGCAAGTGGAATATGTTTTGGGTGCTAGAATAAAAAATGTTCAACTGATAGAATCTTAAAATTACCAGGCATATTTGACTTGCACCCAAAGCATATTAGACTTACACTTAGGGCATACATCACTTGCACCATAGGCATAAACAACATGCACCCACGAAAAGTTCCCATTGAATCGTGTTCAACCGTGGGGGCAAGTTGGATATGCCTACGGTGCAAGTCATGTGTACCCAAGTCGAATATGCATGAGAATTTTAAAGTTTTATTGGTTGAACACTTTTGTTCTAGCACCCAAGACATATTCTTCCACTTGCACCCTAGGCATGCCAAACTTGCACCAATAGCATGGGACCGTAAAGGGATGCTCGCGGCGAGGTCGACGTTGGTTGTAGAAGTGAACTAGAGACCCCAAATAGGGCACGAATGAAGAGAATGAGAGAAAGGAAAATTCTGATGTAGGGTGCAAGTCCTTACATGCTCAGATTTTATACAAATTATTAAAATGGCATTGTTTAAGTTGTCTAAAAATAAAATCATCAAAAACACCATGTATTTGATATTATTTACAACTCACCACCTCCGGAGATATTATTTTCGGTCAGACCAATTTCTAATATTAAGTGCTAGTCATACCATTGATATGAAGTTTTCCAAAAGAAAAATAAGTCTCGTTTAACATGAGAGGCTTTTTAGATTTTAACCCAAAAATGTTTGAGATGAGTAGAGGCGTAAATTATGGCACGAACATGACACGTAAATGTTAAAATGACGACATGTTGGGGCCGGGCCGCCGTTTTAGGGCATGGGTACCGGATAGCATGGCACATCACGTTTATATTCCGTTAGTTTAAAATCCAAAACATTTATTTTGTTCACACATTTGAAAGGTATGTAAGCATTGATTGGCTAGAATATCAAGGAAATAAACATTAGCCTTCCAAATGATTGACTAAAATAATTGTAAGGATAAAATATAATTTTTTTTTATCAATAATGCTATAGATACTAAAAAGTTTACTAAATACATACACGACACAACCACATGTATTGTAGATGAAATAAAAAAAACATATAGTGATTGTGACACGTGTATATTTAGTAAACTTTTTTTATTGTCTATAGCATTATTGAATTCTTATTATCAATAAAATTACTTTTTTTTTTGAATTTATGGCGGTATTTTAGTTGTAAACAATTGATAATAATAAAAATAGAAGTGTTTGTAAAAAAAATAGCAAATTAAAGTATGATGTGACCAAATCTAAAATGATTTTGGATTTTTGACAAATTAAATTTATTCATAAAAGAATATGCTAAACCTCTCAGCGGCATGAGCACGATTAAACGAAGGCCATAGGTGTTTATCAAATGGGCAAGCATGGCATGATATGATTAAGAGAAAGCTAAAAAGTGAAAACCATGTATTACTACAAGTAAATATCATTTCAATGTTTGTAGCTTAAAGCAAGAGGCTCTATGAAGGGCAATAAAAGGACATGCAATTTGGGATTAGTCGTTCACGTGAATCAATAAGCACCATTAAAAGATCCATTGCATGTTATTGTTGGGCCTATCACTAGAGCAAGATCCAAGAAGATTAAAGAAGCACTTCATGTGCTGATTTAAAAGATTTGGACTGATATAAAAAATGGGACATTCCAAGCTTGCCCCAAAGAAAGACGAAGGCATAATAAATTTAATCCAAACTATTGACGGGGCTGATTCACTTGCCTATTTCACAGGATTAAATGGCATTGATTTTCCAACTCTCCAAACTATTGATGGGACTGATTGACTTGTCTATTTTAGAGGATTAAATGGCTGTTTAACTTGCCTATTTCAGAGGATTAAATGGCTTATTGATTTTTCAATTCCAAACCAATCAAATTAGTTGATTGACTTGTCAAAATCAACCTTAATTTTAGGCTTATATTTATTTAGTCTTTTTTTATCTACCTTCCTTTGTTGAAATCAATTTAGTTAATATAATCCATTAACTCCTTTGAATTTACTGCCTTTGCCAATTAATGAAAGGATTAGTTTGGATGGTCAAAAAAAGGTTAAGATGGTGAAGAAACTTCATGAAAGTGTACGACAATACAGAGAAAAAAAAAGAGCAATATGCAACCAAAGCCAACAAGGGCCGTTGACAAGTCCTCTTTGAATTAGGTGATTGGGTTTGGGTGCATATGAGAAAGGAAATATTTTCGGCCCATAGGCGGTCCAAGTTACATCCTAGAGGGGATGATCCATTTCAAGTGCTTGCGAAAATCAATGATAATGCGTACAAGTTGAATCTTTCAGGTGAGTATAACATTAGTGCCACATTTAATGTTTCTGATCTTTCTCCTTTGATGAGAATCAACAAGTACCATTAAAGGATCCATTGCATGTTCCTATTGGGCCTATCACTAGAGTAAGATCCAAGAAGATCAGAGAAGCACTTCATGGGTTGATTCAAGAGATTTGGGTTGATTCTAAAATGGGGCATTCCAAGCTTGGCCCAAAGGAAGATGAAGGCATAATAAATTTAATCCAAACTATTGATGGGGCTGATTAACTTGCTTATTTCAGAGGATTAAATGGCTGATTGACTTTCTAATTCTCCAAATTATTGATGGGACTGATTGACTTGTCTATTTCAGTTGATTAAATGACTAATTGACTTTCCAATTCCATACCAATCAATTGGTTAATTGACTTGTCAAAATCAGCATTAATTTTAGGCTTCTATTATTTAGTCTTTTTTTTATCTACTTTCCTA
>BRYE01000024.1:6612359-6622359 GCA_030159115.1 Actinidia arguta var. hypoleuca
AGCAGTCTACAACACGTGCTTGCGATGTCTAGGTACAAGGTTAAAGCCATAAACGCAAAAAATGTTCTCTTACCTAAGACTTGTTAGCATGGACTACACGCGTTTCTATGCCAAAGTAGAGACTAGGAGCCAAAAACGTGGAAAAACATGAAAAAAGTGTTGTCTGGGGCACGAAAACGTAACATTCCCCGAGTAGCCTTGAGACCGGCACTTGGAATCAAACGAAACAAACCATAAAAGAGTTGGATTCCAATTCGCTCCAACAATTCTATACTCGAAAAATCATTACTATATCAAAACTACACGGTGTATGCTACCATTCTACCTATGATGGCACTCCGGAAATCAACAATTGGAGGAATTCAAGCTTTTAGTGTGTTTCTCAAGAGGAGCATTTTATTAAAATATTTATCTGAATGCTACATTTGGCTCTGCCCTTCAATCTTTATTTGACGTTGATCATCACTCTTTTGATACTTAAGGTTATTTACAAAAAAAATAGATAAAAATTATCTTGATTACGAAAATTATAATTACAGCTAAGCATAAATACTTAGAAGTCAAAGCATAAAGTTTTTAGCATAGGATTGTCCACTTTGAAAAGTCAAAGCATAAAGATTTTAACTTTCCAATAATTACCCTTCATAAATAATTAGAAATAAGTTCGAAAGTGGTAAATAAAGAGGGCAGAGTTGAAACTAATACTTCTAAATTTGAATTACAGTGTAATAATGACAGGCCTCCTTAAAAAGTTGTAACTCCCAAATAGGACCAACAATATGAGACGTAGGGTGTAAGTCAAAACCTATTAGAAGCTATCTGGACTCTAACTCAATCTTGGATAACGGATTGTAGGGTTTTAGATTATCCAAACTTCTCCAAGGATAAATCTTGATTTGCCAAACACGGAAAGGACTCCCAGTCATAGACGGACCTCCATAGCCACGGTCGTGCCCTTGGGAAATCCCAAACCCATAGTCGTGCCTTTGCATGTCCGTGTCTTGAGGATGTGAGTGCATGTTTTTTGAAAACTGTAGAAGTATGGTTTTGCTAAAAAATCTACTTGGGTAAGATTCATTTCACTTCTCTTGTAACTATTTCTATGCTTGTTTGCCTAGAGTCAATATGTACCAATCTAGGAATGTGAATATGTATGCTTGTTAATGTAATCTCCTTGATTGAAAACCTATTCATTTGCCTTCTCATGTGCAATTTCTATTCTTGTTTGCCTAGGTTCAATGTGTCCCTATCTAGGAAATGTGAGTATGTATGCTTATGAATGAAATCTCCTTGATTGAAAACCTAGATGACATGTTTATGAGCTTAGGGAAACCACGCATGTTCCTTTTTCCTTCTACAAAAAAAGGAATATCCATTGTTTAAGCGCCATTGCCAAAATCAAGAAATGTTGTGACGCAGCCCTAAGCTAGGTCAAATGTTGAAAATTTGTGCTTTGGAGAATTGTGGGGGAACTCCCTACTTGGGACTGTTTTGACAAAGTTTCGTGTTTCTAGCATTTACTCTATCTAGGAATCACAAGGGCATGTCTTGGCTTCTAAAAGTTTGTTTAGGCACAAGGAAGCTCCCCATTCTTGTCTGACATTTTTAGGTTGTTATTTTATGATTTTAGCCTCAACGGTCTCATAATAGTTTCTTCAGCCACTAGGAAGTAGGTCTTATCCGTTCTCGGATTGTTTGATTGGATTTTGTCTTTTGGCTTCTACAAGTTTGCTTACGAACAAGGAATCGAGGGAGCTGCTTGTGCTGTGTGCACGTATTTCGGTCGTTATTTTATGATTTTGCCTCCCAAAGGACCCATTTTTGTAAATTTTATCACATATGAAGTCTAAGACTCTTCCTGACCACACAAGTAAGTTGGGCTATGCATGTTTTGTAGGAAAAATGGATATTTAACCCATAGTTTTGTCCAACTTTGAGCCTTAATTAAAGTGGGACCCATACACCTTTTTAGTGGATCAAAGTGGTTATGAATATACTTCAATGTGAGGATTAAAAATATGTAATTAGTTGTTCAAAACTATTTATAAATGAATTGAAAATTGACTCCAAAGTGTGTTACATAGATATGATTTATGTAGATAAAGTTGTTAGTCCCACATTGGAAAGAAGATCAAAAGTAAAATAGTTTATAAGGAGTAAATTTCACTCTTTGGGTTGGGTCCCAAGGAGTACCCAAGTTTTTGAATGAGGGGAGTTATTAATGAGTTTGGGCCCAGACTATGACTCTATGGGCTGGACTAAAATCACCACACGCGCGCGTCGCCCGCCCGGACCGGGCTGGGCTGTGGCCATGGGCTTGGTGCGGGTTGTGGGTCGGACTAATATATTCTATTTACTAAAAATTTATTTATTTATTTTAAATAAATAAAGTTTCTAGTAATTATATTTTGGTCCTGAATAGTTGTGTCTATTCGGTTTTCGTCCCGAATCGTTACGTCCATTCGAGTTAATCCCGAACTATCGTGTCTTTTTATTTTGGTCCCTGTACGTTTGAATTTTAAACGAACAGATCCCTGATAAATTGCCTTCCTTCTAAAAAGGTGCATCCTTTCCAAACAACCACGAATTTTTCTATAAAAAGCTTCCCTCCTCAGCCATTCTGGCATATCATTATCCAAGCAATTCATCTCCTCCTTTGTACTTTTCTTCTACATATTTGCATACCGTAAGAAAAAGTACATTATTGTTGTTGGTTCGCTAGGCTCTCTGATTGTTGTGCTGCATCAGTGAGATTTCGACTGTTGTATCCTGAGAGACAGAGTCTATTCAATCCGTTAGCACCAGTGCGGAGGACTAATCTGTCTTAAGAACACTGTATTGAATACATGCCTCAGTCATCACTTCAATTTGTTGTTCGTCGAATAATAATCTCTGTAAGTTGATGAGTTTCTACAAGTTCTGATTTTTATTAATTTCATTTCAGTTTTATCAATTTATCTGTTTACATATTGCATAGAAGATTGTCTAACATGTTTTGCATCTTTATTTCACTATTTTGCGCTCCCCTCCCCCCAATACCCCAAATTTGATAAGTGCGTTATATGTTGTTTTTTGCGTTTCTGGCACTTTGTCTTACTTAGGTATCACAAGCGCGTGTTGGAAACTCTTACAAGTTTTTCTAGGCACAAGGAAGATAACTCTTCCGGTCTTCAGACCATTCAGTGACTATTTTAAAATTTCACCCCCAAAATGGCTGTTTCCTCATGTGGTGGCGAAATCATAAAATTCTAACATTATGAGAACCAGCTGAGGCTGCTTCCTAGTGCTCGAAACGATATCCTCTCAAAGTATTCCATGACTCTTTATTTTTCGAGCATAACCTAGAGAGATTCTTACAAGTGAAAAACTTGCGATGCCGAGATAGAGAAAGAACCAAAAACGTAAAAAAAAACTTGGGAAAAAGATCGTTCGGGAGGCGAAATCATAAAGTTATCATGGCGCAGCTTGGAGACCGGCACCCGAAACTTCCTTGATTCTAAACAAACATTAGGAGATGATAATACGCGTTTGCAATGCCTAGGAAAATTGTTTACGAATAAATGCAAATAGAAGGGCACTTTGGGCGGGAGGCGAATTTGTAAAATAGCAAGCGAACAATGCGGAAACTCGCTCAGTTAGCATCCTTGTGTCTAAACAAACTTATACGACTTCACAACAAGCATTTGGGATGACTTTGTAGAGACTTAGAGTTGGAAATGTGAAAAAGCTTAAAAAAATTGGTTCCTTCATGGGGAAAAATAGTAAAAAATTGTCTGAGTGCCCCATAGACGAGCATGGGTAACTTCTTAGTGCCCAAAGAAACTCATAGGAACCTCTGAAATGCATTTACGATTCCTAGCCGATGCCCCATAGGTTTTATTATTTCTCTCCCCCAAGGGTACGTTTTTGAAATATCTATTTATTTTGCGTTTTGGGTCATTCACTTCATGGGCATCGCACGCACGTGTCATCAACTTTTAAGAGTTTGTTTAGGGACAAGGAACTTATGACATGCATTTGCTATTTCTAGCTGACAACAAGAGCATGTTGTTAGCTCTGCGAGTTGATTAAGGTTTTACGATTTTGCTCCCCACAGGACGCGCTTTTTAAATTTCTTTCTTTCTTTTTTTTGTTGCATTTTGGGTCTAAGTCACTTCATGGGATTGCAGGCGTTTTCAGCTCTTAGTATCTCCGACTATTAAGCATCCCAAGAGCATGTCGCCGGCTCCAAAGAGTTTTACGAGGAACTGGGAAGTTTCCCGTTTAGGTCTCCCAGTCGTAGATAATTTACGATTTTGCCCCCCCAAAAAGGATAATTTCTAAGTTTTTTCGTGTTGTAGGCATTTCAACTCTACCTAGGATCACAAGCAAATGTCATCCAATCCTACAAGGTTTTTTAGGCACAAGGAAGTTTCCCGTGTCGTTACGTTTCTAATTTTACGATTTTCACTCCCCAAGTTCTCATTGTTGACAAGTCTTTGAATGTTTTAGAGTCATTATCTTGCAGGACATTACAAGAATGTGTTTTCAACTCTTGAATACGTTTAGGCACATAAGTGTGCCCAAGCCCGCCTCCACGACCCAGATAACTATTTTATGATTTCACTGCTAGACGTTACTACTCACTTTTTTTTTCTTCACATTTCAGCTCTTAATCTCTAACTAGGAATCCCAAGCGTGTGGTGCTAGCTCCTAAGAGTTTGTTGAAGCTCTAAAAGGCTCCTCATGCCGATATCTAACCGTTTGGTCGGTATTTTACGATATTGTTGGCAAAACGGATTGTTGTTCCAAAGTTTTTTTTGCGTTATCGAGTCTTAGTCTCTACCTAGGCATTGCAAGCATATGTAGTTCTCTCCTGCAAGTTTGTTTAGGCATAAGGAAGCTGCCTGTGTTGTTCTATATGTGTTGTTTGGTTGCCATTTTATCATTTCAACACCCCGAGCAACCCGTTACTTACGTTTTTGCGTTTCTGGCTCATGGTCTCTACTACGCACGACATTCGCGTTTTTCCAGCTCCCATGAATTTTTTGAGGCCTAGGAAGCTTCCCGTGCTGATCCCTTGATCAGGGTGGTAGTATTTTACAACTACCCCACGCCCACCCACCCCCCCAAAAAAAAAACGTTTCTACAAAAAATATTTGTCTTTTTGGATCTTAGTCTATTCCTAGGCATCGGAAGGACTTGTTGAATTTTTTAGCCACAAGGGAGTGGTCGTGTGGGTCTCTATGTCATTCGGTTTCTATTTTACGATTTTGCATCCCAAAGGACTGGTTTTTGTCAAGGGTTTTCACGTTTTTGGGTCTAAGTCTCTTCGTGACATCATTTCCTTATGTCATCATCTACTTTGTTTAGGCATAAGGAAGCTATCTTTGACCGAGAGGGTCATTGACTATTTTATGACTTCATTCCCCAAAAGCTATTTTTACCAATTTTTTTTGCGTTTTAAGCTCTTAGTATACTTCAGATTCGCACAAGCACTTGCTGTCACTGACAGCTCTAAAGAGTTTAGTTTGGCACTAGGAAGTTGCCTTTTCTGGTGTTAGGGTCATTTAGTTAGTATTTTACACAGCTACCCCTCTTTTGAAGGTTTTTTTTTTTTGGTATTTGCAGCTCTTAGTCTCTACCTAGACATCGCAAACCCTTGACGCTGGCTCCTACAATTTTGTTTAGGCAGAAAAGAGCAGGCCTTGCCAATTTTGATGTCATTTGGTTGCTCTCTTATGGTTTTGCCCCCCAAAAGGCCCCATTTCGGTAAGTTTTTGCACGTTTGTTTGGTTTTATTATCGCCACGGACATTGCAAGCACGTCATAAACTCCTACAAGTTCGGTGATCATACACTATTTTACAATTTTACCACCAAACAACCCTTTTTGCCATTTTTTATAACATTTTTGGCTCTTAGTCTCTACATGGCCACCAAACGATCTGGTGACCAGTATGGGCCACTTTATTGTGCCTTAAGGATTGTGTAAAATTGTAACATCGACAATTTGACACAATTCTTTAGGCACAATAAAGTGGCCCATACCGGTCACTAGATTGTTTGGTGGGTGAAAAATGTAAAATACCAACAAACGTCCATTAGGCTGGCACAAGTAGCATCGTAGTGCCTTAACAAACTCGTAGGAGCCTGCAACATGCACTTATCATTGGCTGGATTCACAAGTACACGTTGTCGGCACACCAATCTATTGGTAGTGCCGTTTTTATTTTATGACTTCGCCCACCAAACGACCCAAAGATCTGAACGGGCAACGTTCTCAAGCCCATAAAAATCTGATAGATTGAACACGCTAACATTGCCTAGGTACAGACTATGAGCCATAAACATAGAAATCGCAAAATTGTCCCCATCTGGGAGACAGGTAGCATCATCAACTTCCTCATGCCTAAAAAGCTTGTGACATTCAAGAAGAGACTTAGTTTCAAAAATGTGAAAAAAATTAACAACGGGCCCTTTGGGGTGCAAAATTTTAAAATAGCAACCAGAGGGCATGAAGATCAGCATGGCAGCAACCGGTCGCTTGACAGGGAGGGGGAGGAGGGGAAGGGGGTCGATCATAAATACTAAATACGCAACTGAACATCACATAGGTGCGTGAACAACTTCCTAATACCAAAACAACCTAGGAGTGAACAATATATGCTTGAGGCCTAAGTAGAGACTAAGAGTCAAAAATGCAAAAAACTTGCAAAAACATTCATTGGGTGATATCATAAAATACGAACTGAACACCCCATATACCAACACGGGAAGCTTTCAAGAGCTTCAACAAACTCTATGCAGCTGGTGCCACGTGACTCACGCCAAACATGCGCTTGAGTAAAACTCCAAGAGATGGCCGACGAAGTAGTATAACTCGTAGTACGAGATCGATTCTACAAAGAGTTGTGTAAACAATGATGAAAGGACTAAACTACCCTCTCAAGTGATAACAAAATGACAAACAAAATATTTTTAGAAAGAAAATAAAATCCACTTGTTTGATAAATGGGTTGGTAATTAAAATTGAAAACACTTAAACAACGTTGATTTTAGATTAATGCGAAAAAGTTTTGGGATCGATTGCTCAAACCGATTTTAGGTTTTGGAATTCCAAGGGTAGAGAGTAAATAACTCAAATCCTTAGACTTTGTGGTGAGTCTTGGATTCGGAATGTTTAGCAATTAAAAGCCCTAATTCCTTCAAAACTTTAATTTTTAAATTGATTCGGGTTGTTATATTCAAGAATAAATACCATTGATCCACGCAAGTGTTATACTAAAGACTAGGCTTATGCATAACCCTTGTCGAACATTGTCAATTATCCAAGGTTTCGATAGTATCTAAAATAAAGAAGTAGAAGAATCATACAATCTAAAAAAAATGAACTTTGAAGAACAAAATTTCTATTCCCCTTTTTCTACCTAAAATTTTCAATCGATTCTCACAATCAATTCCTAGACAAGAGGGTTTAGCTACTCATATCCATCTAAGAATAACCTAAAATACTTGAAATGGAACTAGAAATAGTGATGAAATGCAAGGAAACAAGAGAAAATTCGTATTTAATGCAAGAAAAGATGAAGACCTGTAATAAATTTCAATTACAATTGATGATTACAACTAGAAAAGAGAAAAACATACCAAGAACCAATGTATTTTAAACTTAGAACTTATAAAAAGCGGCTAAAAAACTCTAATCCCCAAAATTTACAATAAAAGTTCATATTTATAGGCCCAAGATTCAAGTCCTAGAAATTTTGTTAGGAATTTGCCTTGGCGTTCGAACGGCAAAACGGGCGTTCGAACGCCCGTCAAATTTCTGCCACTGTTTGATTGATTGATTTTGGCGTTCGAACGCCAGGCCAAAAACTAAAAATATGCTCTTAGGACGTTCGAACGTGGTGTTCGAACGCCTGGCCAAAACTGAGCTTTTGCTTTTCCACTTGGCGTTCGAACGCTAATTCACTTTTTTTACTCTTTTGCTTTCATCTGATTTGAGACCTTTGAAGTCAGAATTTGACGATGCTCATTAGACGCAAACATGTGCATCTTGGGGAGAGCTTTCCAATATCATAACATTCAAGTCGTTCTAATTGACGAGTAAGAATTTGTACATTTTCCGATACAAGGCCCGATAGTGATCCTTGTCAAGACATTACCACACCTCGGATCAACTCTTTGACTTCGAAACCTCTCCATTAGCTTTGAATATTTACAATAACATTAAGGATGATGTTAAATACAAAACATGGCAAAGAAAGCAGAATTAGCCCCAAAATATGACTAACAAAGGATTATTTTAGGGCGAGAGACTACAATTATGTGGTCTAATCGCCACACGTTTGGGATTCCTTGGTATAGATTAAAAGTGGAAAACGCGAGAAACAACTAATGAGTAACAAGCCTTCTAAGGGGCAAAATCATAAAATAATCACCGCCATCATGGAGACTATCACGAGCAGTTCTCTTGTGCCAAAACAAATATTTAGTAGTGGAAAACATGCACTTGCAATGTCCTGCAAGAGACTTAGAACCGAAAACGCAAAAAAACATGGTGACAATAAGACCTTAGGGAGCCGAAGTCGTAAAATAAAAATTAGTGCCTCAACAAACTCTTCGCAGTTAGGGACGCACTTGTGATGCCTAGATAGTGATTAAAAACTGGTACGGGCTACTTCCTAGTTCCTAAATAAACTCTTACGAATTTAAAACACATGCATGTGATATCTAGGCAGACTAAGAGCAGAACACCCACCACCACCCAAAATGCCAAAAATCATTTAGGGGACAAAATCGTAACATAGTCATGGAGCGGCTTGGAAACGGATGCCGATGTTCTTCATTTTGCCTAAACAAACATTAGAAGTTGATGACATGTGCTTGTGATGACCTACAAGAGACTTAGACCAGAAGTTGTAAAAAACAAAACTTGGCGTGGACCAGCCCTTGAGGGTGAAATTGTAAAGTAGCAAGCCAATAATGCGCAGATTAGCACAAATAGCGTCCTTGTTACTAAACAAACTTGTATGAGCCGGCGATGCCTAGGTATTAAACAAAGAGCCGGACATTGCAAAACAGTAAAATACAATTGACCGAGTAGGAAACCGAAACAGGCAACTAGAATCTCAACAAAACTCATAGGATCCCGCAACATACGCTTATCATCCGCTAGGAATCACAAGTGCATGTCGAAGGCTCTTAAGAGTTTCTTTAGGCAATAGGAAGCTACCTGTGCCGGTATGGCGTCGCCAGATTTTTTAGAATTTTACCCCGAAGGAACATTTTTTTCGAAGTTTTTTTTTGCATTTCCAGGACTCATTTCTCTACCTAAGCATCACAACTGCTTATCATCAACTCCTACAAGTTTGTTTAGCACCAAGGAAGCAAGCTGCCCTTTGCGTCGTTCGTTGTTATTTTACAATTTCGCCACCCAAAAGGTCTGTTTTCTAGAAAGAAAAAAAATTAAATTTTTTTGGTTTAAGACTGCTGGATATTGCAAAACCGTGTCGTCAACTCCTTGCTTTTGCGTTAGACAGAAGAAAGCTACCTGTATGGTTCTCCAAATTGCTACCTGACTATGTTCCAATTTTGCTTTCCAAACAGACCGTTTTTGTAGTGTTCTCTTTGCATTTTTGGATCTTGGTCTCTATCTCAGCTTTTGAAAGCGTGATTTGTAAGAGTTTGATTAGGAACTAGGAAGCAACTCGTGCTATTTCTCCATTATTCAGTTGCTAATTAACAATTTGGCCCCCAAAAGGACAGCTTTTGCCAAGCTTTTTTTGGTGTTTATGGCTTTTCTGGTGTTTACGGGTCATAGTCTCTACCTAGAAAATCGCAAGTGTGTGTCATCAACTCCTACAAGTTTGTTTAGGCACAAGAGATCTGCCCGTGTCGCTGTCCATGTGGTTCGGTTGCTATTTTACGTTATGCTGATTTGTTTTCATTTTTTCAGGTCTAACACTCGACCCGAAAATTGCAAGAGCGTTTGTCACTTCCATAAAGTTTATTTACGC
>BRYE01000024.1:6642359-6652359 GCA_030159115.1 Actinidia arguta var. hypoleuca
ATTTCAATCCATTTATAATATCAGTAAATCTAGTGAACATCTCAGAGATTGTTTCATTGGCTTCCATTTTAAATAATTCGTATTTACGTACTAATATGCTTATTTTGAATTCTTTATCTTGATTGGTTCCTTCGTGAGTAACTTCTAGTTTGTCCCAAATTTCCTTAGCCATTTTGCATCTAAAAATTCTATTGAATTCATTTACATCTAGTGCACAATATAAAGTATGGATGGATTTAGTATTATTTTGGACATCTTTTATATCTAAAGGTATTCATTTGTCTTGAGTTTTATCAATCTCTCCTCTTTCCATTGTTTTCGTTGGTATAATATGTCCATTCTTTATAATGTTCCAACATGCATAATCATTTGCTCGAATGAATATTCTCATTCTAGCTTTTTAATAATTATAATTGCTATCGTAAAAATGTGGAGGCCTAATGATCGATTGATCTTCGGCCATGTGAGCTCCTATGATGTTGGCCATGGATCTTTAACTCCTTGATTGTTAAATCTAAGAACTATAGAGTCCTGTTCTGATACCAATTATTAGCTAGAAAGCAAACTATGAGGGGGTAAAATAGATTTGCTTAGGTTTAATGGCCAATTAAAATTTTCTTCTTATCGACTGTGCAAACAATGAATCAAAAGATATAGTAAGTAAGCAAGCAATATAAAAAGGAGAAGAGAGAAGAAGATGCAAACGATTTATAGTGGTTTAGACAAAATTCAACCTATGTCCACTCTCCAAATTTCTCTTTAAAAATTCATTATCTTCAAACTTACGGATGCTTGACAATCTTCAACAATCACTAGAACTCTTCTAGTCTTCAAGAGACTTCCTCTCTTGGAATCACACAATCACTTGCAATGATCTTTTCAACAAAATATAATATTTTGAACTAACTATTTGGTCACACACACTAGATTGATAATAAATACAATGAAGCTCTTGTATCTAGAGTGATCTAGCCTTCTTGATCTCAATCAAGCTCATAATTAATTCTTAAAGGATTTAAGTAGTAAATACAAGTGAGTATAGAAATTATATGCACTTCAGTACTTTCTCAATAGCCTCAAGTCTTGTATTTATAAGCCAAGGATAGATTGGAGTTGTTGTAGCATTAAATGTATCTAATATAGCCATTCTAATTGAATCATGGCCGTTGGATCTTGATTTGAACGTGTAGGATTAACTTTTAAACTTCGGTCGTTAATTTCGGTCGTGAATGTACTGAAATCCTAGTGGCTTGTGTTTCTGCGTCTGTTGAAGTATTTGGAATTTCAGTCGTGGGTATTTGAACTTTCGGTCGATCGAATTTTAAATTCGGTCGTCAATGCACTTGAATTCCAGAGAGCAATTCTGTTGCTCTATTTTAATTTCTTGGACTTCGACTGTGCCTCTTGAGTTTGGTTGGCCTTCTGAACTTCGGTCGTGCCTCTCTGAACTTCGATCAACGGAATGTAAATTTCGGTCATCATAAAACTAAAATTCCAAAGAGTTAGCCTCTTAAATAACTTTGATTTATTTTGCATTCATCTGACTTTTATGAAGTTCAGCTGTGCCCTTCTAAACTTTGGTCGACCAAATTTCAACTTTGGTCGTCCCATAACTAAATTTTTAGTGAGCATTTTAATAACTTATTCTATTTGTTTCATACTTCGGCTGTGCACTTTGGCTTTGGTCGACAAGATCGGTCGACCGAACTTTTGACAGTAACCATTTTTGTTCTGTTTCCTTGTTTCATTCATGTCGTTGACTAACCAATTTGAATTCAAGTGTTGATCTAACACTTGTGCTATTTTTGTATGCACAATATCATCGAATATAACTTGTTAAGAGTTTCAATTCTCACTTTAAACATGTGCAATCTTATTTTTAAGACCACTGTTGTTTTTCTTTTACTTAATGTGATTTTCAAAAAAGTTTAGTTTTAATTTAGTTTTAAATATTTGTAATCATCAAAATCAAATTTGCCTTTATTTCAACATTTTCAACTAAATTTATCTCACATTTCTAGAGTTTGCGTACTATTAATTGGTTTGATTAAGGCCAATTCTCAAAGTATTTGGCAAAAACCAGTTAGTTATGTTAACGTTAAGTGGACGGAGAATGATGGCTGGCTCTAATTATAACCAAATTAAAACTTAAGAGTTTTTTTGTTATAATTAAAATTATAGGATTTAATTTGTTACTGAGGTCAAACCTTAGGAATTTTTTTTTTTATAATTTTTTCTTTTTTTATAACTCGTATCCGGCATAAGGACTGACTAATTTGGGTGGTCGATTTTACCGTCTACTATTTGAGACTCGATTAAAGCAGTGACAAAAGCCTCGTATGGATTAGCCTAACTCAATGATTGATAGCACCTAGGAGGTTTCAAACATAAGACTTTAGAATGGAGCAAACCTCCAATACCGAGTCAACTGTACATTTTTTTTACTAAAAGGTGCTTTATTTAATTTGTTGTTCAAAATTATTAAATTAGTTCTAATAAAAGATGCTTTATTTAATTTATTGTTCAAAAGCTACCTATACATTTTGACTTTAATTAGCACAACAATGTAGACTATTTATTCGACGTTGTTCTCCACGCCACATGGCATAAGACTTGGGTTATGCATAAAATTAGGGCACCAACATTAATCTTAAATGAGTTGACAAAAAATGATGCTATAAAAATGGCACAAACACCTCACAATGAACCTACCAGACAAGTTCCATGGATTAAGTATTAATATTATTAGGAACCATGCAATAATATTTTGGAAGAGTTTAAATTATACACAGATGTTCCATGTATTTGTGGTAAATGGACCGCTACTAGGTGGCTTACACATCACCTGATATTTAAGAAATAGTCAGACAACCTACTTTACATACCCATGAAATATAACCAGCGTTAAATTGATTCTTCCAGACACAAGATGGAAAAAAAGAGAAGAAGAAACAACCTCCTCGTCTTCTCCGGCATGAGGAAACCCAAGAATTGTAGTGTGCATATATATATTTAAACTAGTATTTTCACATTTGAATTTCACTATTTTTCTCCTATCTATGTGATATTAAACTCATTTTTGTAATATCAAATTCTGTTTTTGTTGGACTCTTAAGGGGTATGTTTGCGAACCTCTCATAACTTGTGAAATTCAGGCTTAAGCAGTTGAGTATTTTTTGGGGGGTAATTAAAGCAATTGACTATTGTTTATCTGTAACTTTATAAACAAATCCAAACAAAGTAATTCATTGATTGTAATTGCAAAGGTTTTTGTTACCAGTAATTAAATCTAATGGAATACCAAAGAGTGGTGTTGCATAAGCCGAAAAAAGGATCCACGCTCAAAGTTGGACGGTGGAGAGTTTTTGCCGGAGACGCTAATGACGGTTTACAGTCTTTTTCGTTTTACAAAGTAACCCTAATTCAAAGTAAAAAATTGTTATAAATCTGCGGACCCACAAGAATGGTTTAAAGTTTAACCCTGGTTAAAATCAATGCGTGTTTTAAAGTGGGTTATCCCACCATTTATAAATTACCAGATGATGTGTCAATCATCTATTGGTCTCCATAAATCAGACAGACGTGTAAAACTTAAATCCCATTTTGGAAACCTAACAGGCACTACAAACCCTAAAACTGATTCTTGCTCTCCACCAAACAAGCCTCGTGATTCTTTCAATTTTGAAAATAAAAAAGAAGTCATGTAGTCATTCTTGTTTGTCTTTTATCTTCCCAAGACAAAACAAGAGCGTGGACTACTTCACGTAAATTAAATAATTAAAAACTTTAGACTTTATTCGGCATATTTTTTTTAGTTATTTTAATTTTTGAACTTTTTCATATTTAGTAAAAAAGAATTAAAATTGATCAAAATTTTATACTTTTTTAGTTTATCTGTACGAGAGAAATCTGAAAATAAAAAAAATAAAAAATTATCTTCTTACTTTCCAAATTGTTCTAGGTTGAGGCTGAGAATTTCAAACATATGTGGAATTACGGTTTGAACTTCTCCAATTATTTGTAGTCTTGTTCTAATAAATTAATCCCACATGGTTACCAAAATGAGCACACCCAAATTGGTCTCATTTAACGTGAAGTGATTGCTTTTCGATGGCGATTAATTTTTTTCGCGAACAATTTTGATGTATTTGGATATTGAATTTGTGGAGAGAAAAGAAAAGACAAAAGATAGGAAATGAATATGAAGTAAACAAGTCATTTCTTTCTTTTTTTTCTTTTTTTTTTGTATAGTTAAGTTACTAAGAAAATGAATAGATATTTATCAATAAAATTACTTTTATGGTTACCTATAAAACATCAACATGCTTAAGTACTTTCATTTTCATTGAAGATTCCAAGAATTAGTAAATTAGTTTCGATTTTGTTTGGAATATGTCTGCTTCTAAAGTTAAATTTTTTTAATGTTGATGCTTCCCTTCTTCTGTTTTTTGTTTTCAATGTAAATCTGGTCTCTGAAATGGGACATTATGAATGGTGGTTATACTTCACAATCTCAAGAATAATAGGTCCTTAACTATAAATATGACCGTATATGTTATGATTAAGCAACTAATCATAGAAAGTCAAGGTAGCATGTGCATGTTCTATTGATGCCTTCAACAAATCATAAAATTAAAGATGTCTAAGAGGAGACAAATCACTTCATTATACACCTAATTGTCTTTCAAAAAACCTAAAATTATGAAGACAATGATCTTAAGATTCCAACCGAAGTATTTTCGATCACACGAATAAAGGATTAGGAAACATCTTTAAAAGAAATAATTCTTTAACTAGGTTAGGAACGGTTGAGCTCGTAGGGGTGCAGGTAAATTTTATTACTTCGCCAAACAGATATGTTTATAATCTTTCAACAAGCTTAGTCAAAGTAACAAATTTTACAGAAAAAAAGGTTCTCTTTAATTTTTTTGGATATAAAAACTCATAACTAGAACTTTAATGGATACATTAGAAATGCGAGGATATGTGGATATATTTTTAGAATTTAGGGCGTTTGAAGCATGCTCACCAAATTCAGTATTGGAATCTTTTAACAGCAAACAAAATTTGGGTGCAAGCACCATCCTTCTGGTGTCACCGATCAATAAATTTCCAAATGAGAGGAGGTTGTACTAATCTCCTCTCAACTAACTATTTTCACGTGGCCCATTTGTAGCCTTGGCCTCCCTCCTATTTAGTTTCTTTATTTTACATAATCTAACTTTTTAATAAGTAAAGTAAGTACACTTTAAAAGCATGCATCAAGTTTTCAAAGTTATTCTTTAATATTTAAAATTGCCTAAAAATGGAAAATTGAAGTTGTCGTATTAATTTGAAATTAAAAGAGCAATAAAGAAAGTCTACAGTTTTAAAGCATACGAATATTTTGGAAATCGAAAAAGCAAAAAGTAAATAAAAACGATGTGATAAAGGGATGATTGAGCTAGTAAAAACGAAGTTATCAAGTTTGATTTATGATTGGGGCACTTAGTTGCACCAATGCAAGGACTCTATTGCAAACATTGTACATGTATTTCACCAAGTGAGAGAAAAATCAACCCTATAAACACCATATCAAACCAAGTCCTTGTGATGACAAGTTATCACCAAAACTTGCCAAGATTTGGCATGTGCTTTTGTTGTCTATGATATGCTGTTAGGGCCCTACTCTGAATTGGCTTACCTAAGAGGTTCTCCTGCATGGCCATTGATGAGTTTTGTACCACAAGAATGAGTGATGGGGCCATATATATACACGAAATTGTACATTATTAATGTTGCTATAGGGACCAAAACATCAGTTATAGCAATAATATATGTCGGGTAAATTTCACCGTTGGCCCCTGTAGTTTGACCAAAGGTTTCTTTGGTCTTTATAGTTTTAATTTAAATAATTAAGACCTTGTAATTTCAATCTAGTTCTAACATTGCTATTTAAAAAATTGGACCAAAAATTTCAATCTTTATAGTCTTTTGTCAATATTATTTAAAAAATTGGACCAAAAATTGAGCACTAACATTGCTATTTTTGGAAGATAATTTTATAACCATTGATCCATGTAATTTTCCAACGTTTTACTTTGGGCCTTAAAAATGACAATGTACATTATCAATGTTGCTATGGGGACCAAAACATTACAGCCCTAATATTGTTTGGAAGGTAGACACGCCACACCCCGATGATATCACATTTTAAAAAAGTCAACTGGATGAGTTCATCACAACTGTTGTGGTAGAAAATTGGGGCGAGCAACCAACAGTTAATATTTTTCTTTCACCTCGGTACTGTCAGCAACAACTCGAGCGACCTGCGCAAACAAACAAACGTGACCGGCCGGGGCGAGGCAGCTCAAAACTCCTCTGTTGTGCAAATCAGACCAAGACGAGAATAAGCTAAGTGAACCCGCGCCAACCGTGTACGCTTGAAAATGATCCCAAGTGAAGGCCGACGGAGTAGTACAACTCAGAGTACGAGGTCGAACCACAAGGAGCGATGTGCACAAGACCGTAAGAATTGTCGCACGCCTCTCGGTCGCTTACAAAGTTCTAACTTAATGCTTCTAAAGTGAAAATGAAAAATTCGTTTGTTTTGGGGAAATGGTTTTGTTTTCGATGTAAATGAATTTAACTAGATTTGATTGAAAATTAATTAGTAAAGTCTCGGGATTGATCGTTCCAACCAATTTCGGGTCTCGGAATTCCAAGGGTGAGAAGTTTATAACTCAAATCTGTCGACTACGTCGTGAGTCTAGGATTCGGAAGATTTAACAATTAAAACCAAGTGTTCCTTTGAAACTTCAAGTTCTAGATTAAATCCGTTTGTTAGATTCAAAGATAAATACCATTGATCCATGCAGCGTATATACTGAGTATAGACTCATGCATAAACGTTACCAAATATAGTAAACATCGAAGTTTTCGAAGATTTCTAGACCAAAGAAGTAAAGGAACGATAAAATCTAAATATTTGACCTTAAAAACCAATATGTAACCTCCCTTGTTCATCCAAGACATTCAATCGGTCTTTACAATCAATCCCAAGATTTGGAAAGTTAGCTACTCATCTCTATTTATGAAAAGGAAATAAAATTACTTGAAATCAACCCGCAAATATTGAAATTACACTAAGAAGATAGAGCAAATTCGAATTTAAAACAAGGGAATGTAAAACTTTGGAATTTCAATGAAAATCTAAGTGATTACAACAAGGATTCAAAGCAAACTTACACAAATCCAAGCTATTCTAGTTGAAAAGCATCAAAAACCCTAATTAGTCGCCGCCTCTAAGCTCTAAAATATCTCTGATCCCTTTAAAATTACAATAAATGATTGTATTTATAGGCCTAAGATCGAAACCCTAGAAATTTGCCCGAATTTGGCCCAGGTGTTCGAACGTCAAAACGGGCGTTCGAACGCCAGGCCAAATTCTGCTCACTTTAAAATGTTATTTTGACCATCTTTTAGCTCGATTCATACAATGTCTATTAGACACAAAGTTGTAGATCTTGAAGTCCTCTTTCAAATGGTACAAAAATCATCTCAATCGGACTTCATAGTCAAAATTTATGGCCAAAATACCAAAACAGGTTTCAGTAGAATTCCAGGTTTTGCCTTGGCGTTCGAACGTCAAAACGGGCGTTTGAACGCCAGGCCAAAACTTGGAATTCTACTCTCTGGACGTTCGAACGCCTAACAGAGGCGTTATAAGCAATGCATTAACTTAGCATTGACATACATTTCAAGATTATGTGTATACGTGTATCGAGATAAAGAAGTAAACATGAACGGCTTGAAAGAAATGAAATGGCCTTAAACTAGAATCCAGAGAACCTCAAGTCAAAACCTCAAGAATGTATAAGATGTCAAGAACTCCACCTATTACTCAACTTGCAAATCAAAAATCAAAAATATCGAAGCTATTCAATCAATGGAGGTTAAACAAAGTTCCTTGAGTAAACGTAAATCACTCTGAAAAACGATCATTAGGCTCTAAACTCACAAGGCACAATCTCCACTTTAAGGATACGCAGGCATGCGAGAAATACATAAGAAATCACATAACATGGTAGTGTACAACGATGTAGACCCTCTCTTATGATGGATTTATTACAAAGACTTGCAATTCATCAGAACACAAAGGTGAATCAATTGTTCATCCAAACTTAGTTTAATGCATGATGCAACGTATCTCATCACAAGATTGCAATGATATGAATAGATCGATGGTTCGTCTCAATTAAACCCAACACATCCTTTAACAATTAAGATTAAAATCTATTTAGCTTCGGAATGCGAAAATTCATAAGCTGTTAAAATAGAACTAGAAATCCAACCTATTTTGGATGAATTCAACTCACATTGGTTTAATAGAAACCTGTCTCAAAGCTCTTTAGAATTATCCACAATTATAAATCAAACCAAAATACTTGAAACAAAGTCATCCATCCAATTATCAAAAACTACTATCCAAAAGTCAACATCCAAAAACAGTTATGTATCCCAAACAAAACAAACACAAAATAAGAGTTTTAGACTGGACAGTAAACATCTAGATCTAAACACAACAGTCTAAACTCGTAAGGATCAGTCATCCCCATCATCATCGCCTCCAGCTGGCGGCTGTCCTCTCATCATCATCGCGAACATCTCCTAGAGGATGGCAGTGTTTCTCTCAACATGGTCCTCAATATTCTTCAACCGACCATCGATCGAAGTAATGAAGGCGTCCAACTTCTGCCCTTGCTGCTCCACTACCACTTGCAAACTTGCAATATCAGCCCTAGACATCTATCCCGATCCTCCTTCAACACTCGCTCTTCTTCTTAATTCTTCTACCTCTTTCTTTCTCTTCTTTTGTCCCTCCGACCGACTTAGAGTGGCATCATCTATGGGGGTATCCTGGTCTTGGGTGATGAGGTCGCGGGGAAACTTGGCTCTTGAGTCTTTAATTAGTTTAGTGAGCAAGCAAGTGAATGGAATGGACCCCTTAGGGTTAGGGTGCGTATAGGCATGGTAAAGCTGCATAAACATGAATCGAGGCAAGTCAATAGACTTTCCCGTCCCTATATCCCAAAGCAACTGAGCCCTAGATAAGCTCATGTCAACTGTCCTCTTCAACGGCATCAAAGAGTGGCAAGAAAACAAGAAGAGGATGAGGTACCGAGCGGTCAACTTCTGCTTACTACATTGTACCTCTCCATCCCAAGTTTCTCCCCTTTTCAGCAGTTCATTGCAAATAATAGACAAGGGAGGGGCTCCTACGTCAGGGTATTCAAAATCAGGATTCTCCACTCGCCCTAGACCATAGTAGTGTGCAAATGTGTCAGCAGTCAGAATGATCTCCTTCCCCCGAACCCACGATACTATCCTCTCATTCCCCTTTTCAGCTATCAGGGAAGATATATTTGCCATAAATTCGGCACAGAGAGTCACAATACACTCCCCTTTGAAAGAAGCTAATCCTAACCAACCTCGATTAGCAAATTCCCTCTCCCAACCAAAATCGCCAAAAGCATTGAGTCTTATTTCCCGCTCTATCACTGCCCCATTCTGCACCCAAGTTTTTCTATAAGCATTCTCCGCATGCACTCCTATGAACCTCAAAGCATCGTAGCCCTCTCTGGAAGAGCCAGCTGCTTGCTTACCCTTGGCTGTGTTTATGGCCGTGGTTTTTGTTCTTGGCGTGCCCTTGGAAACCTTATCACCACCCTCCATATTCAAACAAAAATCGCACACACCTGCAAAACAAGCATAACAAGACACATGACGCCTAATCACAACTAAAATTTGACATAATGCACATGTGTCGCAAGAGATGCTTCTAACGCTAAAAGGCTTAAAACCAGCTATCATTGTGCTTGGGACTAAACTATGAACCCTAACGTGCCTTATTTAGCGCCCACCAACATCGACTTATGGCATTTGGATCCTCCAAGCATTTCACCGAACACTTGGTGTGCATGTGTTTTGGTGAAGAGTGGAAACAAAAAGGTTCAAAAGC
>BRYE01000024.1:6657359-6667359 GCA_030159115.1 Actinidia arguta var. hypoleuca
TTTCTCCTCACTCTTTTCATTTTCCTCACTCTTGGCTCTCTCTTGGTCATGCCCAAACCCTAAAGACTCATCACTTTTTTCTTGATTGGTTTCCTTAGGAGTGATAGTTTTGTCTATTTGCTTTCTGCTCCTAAGGGTAGTGATGGCATTGGCTTGTTCATGTGTTGTGTCCACAAGGTTTGCAGGCTTTGGGGTTGGTTGGGGTTGGGGTTGGGCCGAAAAACGCCCTTGTGTTTGTTGAGTCATCAACATCTTGTGGATGTCTTTGACTATCGTGTTGGTCTCCCCTTGTGATTGCTCAAGATTATTTACCCTATTAGTGAGTGCTCTTAGGTCATTGGTCGCTTGGTTGTCCTCATTGTTCCTCCGATGAAGAGGTTGGTATTGGGCCGGTTGTGTGGGATAGTTTATTTGTTGCCCCTGAAATGGTTGCGGTGGTTGTTGAAAAGGTTGTGGGGGTTGTTGGAATTGTTGAGGGTTTTGAGGACCCTCTTGTTTCCACCTAAAGTTAGGGTGATTCTTCCAACCCGGGTTATATGTGTTGGAGTAAGGATTGTTCCCACTCCTCTGATTTTGATAACCCCCTTAAAATTGGCCAATCGCATTTACTTGGCCATGAAGTGCTTCCCTCACCCCCGGTATGACTGGACATGAGGCCGTGTCATGATCCTGTGTATTACAAACTAGACACAATGAGGGTGTCTCAACCGGTACGGACGTGGTGGCCTTGGAAGTTTCCAAAGCCTCTAACTTGCGTGTGAGTGACGTGACCTTAGCTTGTAGGTCCTCTACCTCTCCTAATTGGTATTTTCCTCCAACATGAGGGTTTGTGGGTTTGTTCGTGAAACTTTGAGCCCCCATGAAATTTTGAGTCCCCGCACTACCCCAATCTTTTGCCATGTTGGCATTGACCCAATCCCTAGTCAAATTGGCTAGATAGTCAAAGTAATTTGATGCCTCAGTGGGGGTTTTGTCGGGATAGGTTCCTGCGCACATAGATTCTACAAACATCTTCAATTGAGGGGTCAATGAAGAGTAGAATGTGTTTATCGTGTGCCATTCTGGAAAACCATGATGTGGACATGCGAACAATAGATCTTTGAACCTCTCCCAACATTGGAAGAAAGTCTCCCCATTGTTCGGTGTGAATTGAGAGATGGCACGTCTTAGTGCTTCCGTGCGATTTTCGGGACAAAATTTTTTCAAAAACTCTCCCTGAAGTGTATCCCATGAAAATATGGACATAGGCCTCAATGAATTGAACCACATCTTGGCCTTGTCCTTAAGAGTGAATGGAAACAATTTTAAGAGCAAAATCTCCCAAGGGCATGCATTATCTTGGAAAAGGGAGCATGCAACCTCAAAATCTGAGATATGAGTATATGGCTGTTCTGAGTCTAAGCCATGAAACTGGGGCATGGCTTGTAGCATTCCCGGTTTAAGATTGAGTGTGGCGTGATGTGTAGGAATTACTATGGCAGATGTGGGTATTTTCCTGAGAGGGTTAATGTAATCCCTCATGGTACGAATTTGGGCTTCGGCTTCCCCAACGTTACTCCCCCCTTCATTCCCATTGTTCTCGTTTTCTGGGGGAGGTCCCGGTAAATCATTAAGGTTTTCCATGGGTATGGGTCCTAAGTCAACCTCTAAGGGGAAATGAGGTAAGTTGGTTGGAGTCCTACAAGGAGGTAATGGAGTTAAAGAGTCGGGTGGAAGGTTCCGTAAAGGATCAATTCTGACAAGACGCTGTGTGTGATCTCTAAGAAAATAGGTCATACAAATGCAATGCACACATAAATCAAATACAGTCCTTCCGAACCTCCGATCTCCACAGTTATATTAGCTTCGTTGCCAACAAAAATATTTAAAAGCAACCCATCCAATCCTCCAATCTCCACATACAAGGCAAAACCACCAATAAGCAATTAGCAAATAGCCTAGCCGCCTCTAGTTCCGCCTCCTATCTACCATATGCCTAGACCCTTAAAAAGTTAAAAACAAATAAAATTCCTAATATGCTAACACAAAAAGGATGGAACGAAGTTACCAATGGCCTTAGCCGACGATTCCTCTGCTATTGTAGGTTGATGGTGAAGCAATCCGCTAAAATTTGTATTGACTGAGGTTCGTGTTCAAGCACGCCTCTTGCAATTACTTGTGCAAAGCAAAGCTCCCCGGCAACAGCGCCAAAACTTGAACTCGCGCCAACCGTGTACGCTTGAAAATGATCCCAAGTGAAGGCCGACGGAGTAGTATAACTCGGAGTACGAGGTTGAACCACAAGGAGCGATGTGCACAAGACCGTAAGAATTGTCGCACGCCTCTCGGTCGCTTACAAAGTTCTAACTTAATGCTTCTAAAGTGAAAATGAAAAATTCGTTTGTTTTGGGGAAATGGTTTTGTTTTCGATGTAAATGAATTTAACTAGATTTGATTAAAAATTAATGAGTAAAGTCTCGGGATTGATCGTTCCAACCAATTTCGGGTCTCGGAATTCCAAGGGTGAGAAGTTTATAACTCAAATCTGTCGACTACGTCGTGAGTCTCGGATTCGGAAGGTTTAACAATTAAAACCAAGTGTTCCTTTGAAACTTCAAGTTCTAGATTAAATCCGTTTGTTAGATTCAAAGATAAATACCATTGATCCGTGCAGCGTATATACTGAGTATAGACTCATGCATAAACGTTACCAAATGTAGTAAACATTGAAGTTTTTGAAGATTTCTAGACCAAAGAAGTAAAGGAAAGATAAAATCTAAATATTTGACCTTAAAAACCAATATCTAACCTCCCTTGTTCATCCAAGACATTCAATCAGTCTTTACAATCAATCCCAAGATTTGGAAAGTTAGCTACTCATCTCTATTTATGAAAAGGAAATAAAATTACATGAAATCAACCCGCAAATATTGAAATTACACTAAGAAGATAGAGCAAATTCGAATTTAAAACAAGGGAATGTAAAACTTTGGAATTTCAATGAAAATCTAAGTGATTACAACAAGGATTCAAAGCAAACTTACACAAATCCAAGCTATTCTAGTTGAAAAGCATCAAAAACCCTAATTAGTCGCTGCCTCTAAGCTCTAAAATATCTCTGATCCCTTTAAAATTACAATAAATGATTGTATTTATAAGCCTAAGATCGAAACCCTAGAAATTTGCCCGAATTTGGCCCAGGTGTTCGAAAGTCAAAACGGGCGTTCGAACGCCAGGCCAAATTCTGCTCACTTTCAACTGCGATTTTGACCATCTTGTAGCTCGATTCAGACAATGTCTATTAGACACGAAGTTGTATATCTTGAAGTCCTCTTTCAAATGGTACAAAAATCATCTCAATCGTACTTCAGAGTCAAAATTTATGGCCAAAATACCAAAACAGGTTTCAGTAGAATTCCAGGTTTTGCCTTGGCGTTCGAACGTCAAAACGAGCGTTCGAACGCTAGGCCAAAACTTGGAATTCTACTCTCTGGACGTTCGAACGCCTAACAGAGGCGTTCGAACGCCAGATTTTTCCCATTTTCATATTTTCTTGATTTTGAGGCCCTTTGGAGCCAAAATGACCGATGCCCGTTAGAAGCAAACATTTGTAACTTGACGAGATCTTTCCAATGGCGCAAGAATCAGGATAATTGGACCTCCGTAGCAAAATATGACCCATTTTCGTGAGATTTTGCACAATAAAATTCCTCGTTTTGTATGCCGGCGGACCCGGATCATCATTAACGCTCTAAGTCTGTCTCTTTAGCATCAATAACCTGAAAAGATAACTAATTTGGGATTATTCATAATATACAACTAATATAATGCAATTATTTCTATTATATGCCTAACAATGGGTATATTAGAGACCTATGCTTGCACTTTTATGGTACAATCACTAAGCAACGAGAAAATAGAGCTATTAGTGAGTCTATGCGATAATTAAATCATACCTTTTTATGTGGGGGAGTGGCCTTTTTATAGATGGAGAATGGAGAGCCGTGTCAGAAAAGTACGGCGTAATCTTCGGACGGCCAACTATGAAAGTATATCCCGAATATATTAGAGTAAACGTAGGAGATTCCCATATAGAGAATATCCCCAAATTATAGGGATTGGGAAGGAGAAGGATTATGCCCGAGGTCGGAGTCTGAACAAGCGAGGTGACCAACCTCTCCTACTGGCGAGATAGAGAACAAACGATTCGCAGATGCTGACGAAATGAGCCACTGGTGGCTACATGTTTGGCGATCTGAACATAATATGGCAAGGTAAATAGCTTGTAGGAGAAGTTACAAATTGATCCCACATTAGTAGCCCCCTACTCGAGATGCCAAGGTGAAATACTTGGAATCTACGAATAGCAAAGGAAGCGAATGCCTTCTGATGAAGTAGACAAATAATGATTACGCACCACCGCTAACCGACACGTGGCAACGTGCATTAAAAGCAAGTATTTTAGCACGTCTTGGCAGGAATGGCAGTGGCTTTTGGCGGGAGTGGCGATTTTTGTCCTCGAAACTCGAAATATCGTGCGAACTGAGCCGTTGATGCAGAAAAATCTTAGCCTTCGGTATTTCTTATAAATAGGGGGTTCCTCCTTTTATTTGTACTCTTTTGCTTGTGTTGTCGAACTACTGCCCTTGCTCCGACGTTAACCTCACCCTTGCTAGCTCGTCAATAATCCTCCACCTGTCCAGTAAGTATTTTCTATTAGCTCCTCCAATTTTGATTCCAATTGCATGACCAGTAGGTCCAGGGTAGGAGATTTAGAAAACCTTGAGGAGTCCTTACCATCTTGGATATCTGAACATTTGGGAGAAAGATCATCATATATCGCTGACGAGGTGAAGCAACTTCCCTTTTCGCCAAGGGAAAATCCTCCTAGGGTAGATCCTCTTGAGGTATCTCCTCGGGATGATTCCTAGACCACGGGACGATCACTCACCCCCTTGAAAATTTAACAAGCGTCATAACTCAAGGCGACCTAGATCACTTGAGAATGACATACTCCTTCCTGACCAGCCTCTAGGCCAGGATTCTTGATGATGGCGAGACGATCTTATCTGCCCTCCAGGGCGAGGTAGCTTTCTACGAGGCTGCTTTCCCTGCCGGCCTCAGACTTCCAATTCATTCCACCATCAAGAGGATATAAAACTTTTATAAAATTTGCCTCGTCCAATTTTCTCCCAATGCGTGACGATGTGTTATTTGCGTATTGGTGATATGGAGATTCTATAGGCGTCATATTTCGCTTAACAAGTTCAGGTGTCTTTACACCTTGTTTAAGAGTCCAATGCCAGACTATGGGTGGCTCTACTTTAAGGCGTGACTGGGAAATAACTTGATTAAGGGATCTTCTAGCAATGTTAAAGGATGGAAGAGGAGATTTTTTTTTGCCTCGGGAGATGACTGGAAATTCCATCCGAGCATGGCCTTGGATGGAGCTCGGCTTCCACGATCATGGGGCATCTCAGGCTAGCCTCGTTTCCTTAGCATGTTATTTTTATTCAAGTATATCATCTCACCTCAAGCTAACCAACATTTTTATTTTCTTTTTAGGAAAACACTAAAACAGATTGCTCATTTTGACTGATACTGAGATCAAGAGGTCTAAGAAAATTTTTGAGAGGATAGGACCTGGGGAATACTTTAAAGTTCTTAAGGTGCTCAATTCTCAAACATTTCACTAGTTTTTTTCCCTTGGTCATGTCAAAATGTCTTCAAGTGGCGAGGATAAATCAATAGATGGCACAATTACTTCTTCGGGCGATGCGGGTGAGTCCAGCTCTTTTCGAGATGAAACCCCTGACATAACAGCCCCTGAGCTAAATCTGTAGAATATATAGGAATCATCAAAAATGAGATGACAAGGATCTTGCCTTATGTTCTTGATTTAACCTTGCTAAGGTGGTCAAGAGAAAAAGTCTGAGATTCTTACTTGAGTTTTACACTAAGTAATTTGAGCTTAAGCTTAGATTTTAAATCGAAGTCCTGGTCAGACTCACGGTTGCCTCCCGAACTTAGATCGGATGATAGTATCTTTAATCTTCTGGTGATTCATCTTTTTCCTGTACTGATGTCTATTTTTATTTTATAGCTATGTCGAAGAGAATCAGTTTGGCAAAGCTTGCCAAGAAGGTGGAGGAAAAGAAAGAAACCAAGGCTGCCACCTCTTCCACCACAGGAGTGGTGATCACATATCGGGAGAGCTCCAAGGTTGTCCCCTCTTCCACCAAAGGCGTGGTGATTCAAGAGAAACAACCCTGGGAAGAAATTCCCTCCACCCTACCCATCAAAAAGGGAGAGGTCGACGATGTGAAGGGCAAGGAAAAAGAGATGCCGTCGCCTGATGCTAAGAAGGCCAAATCCAATAAGACAGTGAGTGGAACTACTCGCCCACCAACCTCCAGGGAGGGCACTTCGGCTAGACAAGGTCACCCATTGGCACCCGAGGCCTCAGTGATGGCGAGTGCTTTTGTGGCCAAGAAGATTCAGGTTGGGGTGGTACTTTCTACCGATAGAAAGAAGGTAGAAAAACTTGGCTTGGATCAGGTAGTTACTAAATTTCTCCATTGTATTGTCCAGATATTCACCTATTTTCATTCTCAGCTTTTGTTTTTTGTCTTTCTATTTATTTAAGGTGCTCATGAAATCTTTGTTATAGCAGGCAGTTGTACTAGAGTCCTCCCTCGCTGTCTGAAGTAGGGATAGAGATCACAAGCCATCTTTCAGAATGCCCGAGCTGGCTCAACCGAGCTTAATATGGTACGTGGTCAAAATTAGGCCATAGAGGCAAAGAAACATCTGAACAAATCAGTGGAGCAGGCAAATGCAGTTGAGGATGAGCTAAAAAAGAAGTCTGAGGATATGACAAAGTTGGAGAAGGTACTGGCTGAGCTCAAGGTTCAAAATCAACAATTTATGGATTGGAGAGACGCGGCCGCGAACAATTTGGTGAAGTTAGAGATGTTGATTGCTAATCTAAGGGACCGAGAAGCTCGCTCCAAGATGTTTGCCATTGCCGAATTCAAATCCTTAAGTGACTTCCAAGGCAGTCGAGAATGCTATTTTTAAGTATTTAGATGAGGGGTTTGACTTCTACAAAAGGCAATTGGCTGTCCATCACCCCAACCTCGGCATTGATCTTGATGCCATGGACATGGGTCATGAACAACTCGAGAAGGAGGAGAGGGAAGCTGAGGAGAAGAAAGAAATTCGAGAGGATGAGCAGAAGAAGGGCAAGGATAATATCAGCCCTCTTTCTCCTTGAATACTTTATCAAATTTCTTACCCCTATAATGGTGTTCTATAATATTTGCCTCCTCATTTAAATGAATTCTTCTCACGTGGTCTACTTTTTATAGTTGACTTTCAATTTGCATAGGCGAATATGATTTGAAGTTTGGCGATTTTAATCACTTGGCGAACATTAACAAGGAAATAAGACAAACTTCAAACTTTATTATGGCGAACATAATTAAAAGGCGATGAGAATTCGCTTGTGCAAATTTTTAATCTTGAAATGGAAAAATATCCAAGCGGTCAACAATGACGATCAGGACGCATTATTGTAATGAATGAATTTTCTTGATATTAACAATATCCACAATGGTGATCAAGACGCCTTATCATGTTGTAATAAATGGACGTTCTTGATATTATCGATATTCACAATGGCGATCAAGACATTTTATCATATCATAATGAATGAGCATTCTTGATAATAGCGACATCCACAATGGCGATCAAGACGCCTTATCATATCATAATCAATAGGTGTTCTTGATAATGGCGACATCCACAATGGCGATCAAGACGCCTTATCATATCGTAATGAATGGGCATTTTTGATAATGGCGACATCCACAATTAACGGCAACATAAATTTTTGATGATAAAATCAATGAAGAAATTTTATTAAATAACCATAAAGTCAAGCAATCAAGACATAATTAATGATACAAATGGAGCTTTTGGCGATGTCGTATTGGTCAGGCTATCTCGTTCTCATGCCGACCGGACGCATTATTGGTAATATTTTTTCAACTGTTTAACGACTTTGTAGGGGCCTTCCCAAGTGGGACCGAGCTTCCCTGAATTTGGTTCTTTTGGATCCGGCGAGCTTGAAGCTTGTTCGGCGGCAATGTGCCATTTTGGAGATATGCGATAATGTCTTCAATCTATGTCAGGCCTGTCTCTGTCTGAAAGACTGATCTGGTGACCTCAATACTTGGATTTGCTAAGAATTCCAGAGATATACTTTTGTTTGAGATGAAATCAAAGGCTGAGGCGAGGTTAGCTAAAGCATCAGCTTTCTCGTTTTCTTCTATGGGGATTTGACAAATTCTAAAATCTTTAATTTTTACGAACATGGTTTTTATCTCATCCAAATAGGTCACCATCCTAGTATCTTTAGCAAGGTAGTCTCATTGGACTTGATTTACCACTAGTTGTGAATCACTGAAGGCGTCCAGGAAATCTACTCATAGCTCGACGAGAAGAACTTCATATTCAGTTTCATTATTGGTGGCTTTGAACCCTATACAGATGGCATACTCCATTTGCTCGCCTGAAGGAGTTTGGAGAATCAATCCTACGCCACAACTGTGCTGGTTTGATGATTCGTCCATGAATAGTTTTCATCTGGCGAAATCCTCGTTTGAGTTAGGTTGCTCTAGAGTTTCTACCTCGGGCATGCCTTCCTCAGGATGTGGGGTGATGTCATATGTGAATTTAGCCACAAAATCTGCCAAGGTCTGACCTTTGATCACCATTCTCGGTCTGTAATCAATATGGAATTTGCTCAGTTCAATGGACCCTTTGAGGAGCCTCCATAAGGTGTCAGGTTGCTAGAGAATTTGCTTCAAGGGTTGGTCAGTCAACACAGCAATAGGATGTGTTTGAAAATAATGGCAAAACTTCCTAGCGGCGATTAGGAAGGCATAAGCAAGCTTCTTAATTTTCAAGTATTTGGTCTCGACTCACATGAGAACTTTACTAACAAAATATACCAATTTTTAAATTCTGTCCTCTTCTCGGATTAGCACTACACTTATTGCTGTTGGAATGTTGTTTTGGATTCTTCATTCCACTAGAAAGTTTGATTTTTTTTTCAAGATCTTGAAGAATGGGAGGCATTTGTCAGCTGACTTGGAGATGAACTTGTTAAGGGCGACTACTCGCCCAGTCAATTGTTGCACCTCATGGATGTTCCTTGGCGAGCTCATGGAAAACAAGGCATGAATCTGGTCCGGATTGACCTCGATCCCTCGCTTGGTTACCAAAAATCTGAGGAACTTACCCGAGGAGATACCAAAGATGCATTTGGAAGGATTAAGCATCATTCGGTGCTTTTGTAGGACGCCAAATACTTCTTCCAGATGGGTGTTGTGATCTGCAGCCTTGAGACTTTTGACGAGCATACCATCTATGTATACTTTCATAGTCATCCCGATCAGCTCTCTAAATATTTTGTTCACTAGTCTTTGGTACGTCGCTCCTATATTTTTCAATCTAAAAGGTATGACTTTGTAGCAGTATAGCTCCTAATAAATGAAGTTTTCTCTATGTCGGGCGAATGCATTTTAATTTGATGATATCCAAAGAAGGTATCTATAAAACTGAGAAGTTCATGTTTGGAAGTGGCGTCAACTATCAGGTCAATCTTTGGCAAAGAAAAGTTATCTTTTAGACACACTTTGTTGAGGGCGGTGAAGTCAACACATACTTTACACTTCGCCCCTTTTTTTTGGGGCGACGACAACGTTAACGAGCCAATCTGGGTAGTGAGATTCTCTGATGACATTGGCCTTGATCAGCTTAGCCACTTCTTCTTCTATGACTTTTAGTCATTCAGGGGTGAACTTTCTTCTTTTTTGGCGAACCGGAGGATAGTCAGGATTAGTAAATAAGCTATGGGTGGCGACCTGAGGATCTATTTCTGGGATGTCGCCCTACGACCATGCAAAAACATTATAATTCCATCAAAGCAACCCATAATTCTTCAGTTAACTCT
>BRYE01000024.1:6707359-6709859 GCA_030159115.1 Actinidia arguta var. hypoleuca
TAAGTGCTACACTTGGCGTTCCTACACATATATGACATACGATACAAAATGTCAATACTATGATCGAAAAGGTTTAAAACTAATATAACAACTCTCGACTTGACTAAAGGTATCCCCGCTCAAGGATAACCTACGCCCTAGGGTGACACTCCTAGGAATAGGTTTAAGGATCCTAGGTTGACTATTAATGGCCAAAGGCAACACTTGTCTATACTTCCTTCATCGTATCCCATTTACCTCACGACAATAAATATACATCCTAGGTCAATATCATTTGAAAATAGACTTAATGACCTTCAATTTGGTAGGTCATGAGTTTGAAACGCATCCCAAATGAAGAAGTTATGCTCAATTGAATAAGGACTAATTTCTAAAGAAAATTGTGTTGTTGGTAAAAGCTTAGGTCGATTTTAAACTTTAATATCTCATAATATAGATGGAATTAAATTGTAAACTTTATATGGTTAGAAAGGTCTACGAGTCTATTTTCCAACGCTTCAAACGGTGTCTCAATACGAATTTTCTAGAGAAAGTTATGCCCGTTTTACAAAATAGTGTCTGGGCTGAAAATGGTCTGGCGTTCGAACGTGGCGTTCGAACGTCAGGCGTTCCAACGTGGCGTTCCAACGCCTGGGAAAAAATGAAAATCCTATCTCTGGACGTTCCAACGTGGCGTTCCAACGCCTGGGCAAAAATGAAAATCCTATCTCTGGACGTTCCAACGTGGCGTTCCAACGCCTGGGCGTTCCAACGTGGCGTTCCAACGCCTGGGCGAAAATGAAAATCCTAACTCTGGACGTTCCAACGTGGCGTTCCAACGCCTTGGCGTTCCAACGTGGCGTTCCAACGCCTAGGCAAAAATGAAAATCCTAACTCTGGACGTTCCAACGTGGCGTTCCAACGCCTGGGCGTTCCAACGTGGCGTTCCAACGCCAGTCGCGCGCAGCAGCAGAATTGGCACGAAACTTGTCAAAAACTTATCCAATCTTAATCCAAACTTCACCAAAGTTTTTATGGCTCAACTACACACTCAAGAGACAACAATAACTCAAACTCAAACCTCAAAACTAACCCTAGCATGGTAGATCTAAGGTTAAAGTTTCAAAAACCCTAACATTTAGAAATTTGAGATTTTTGTTTCTAGCATTCAATTTCTTTGAATTGAGCTTCAATATGTTTCAATTGGGACTTAAGGGAGTCCTCTAAACTCAACATTGGGCTTACCTAAGGTATCTAAGGTATAACCCAATTTCTTCAACTTATACATATACATAAAAATAGATTTTTCTCACCTTCTCAAGCTTGGTAGAGCTTTCAATGGCTTCCTTAGGCTTGGAATTTGAACTCTCTCTCTCCAAGCTTCTTCTTCTCTTCCTTTCTTCTTCTTCCTTTCTTTCTTCTTCTCCCTCTCTCTCTCTCTCTCCGAATTTTTGTGTGTGTGTGTGTTTGGCTTGGTGTTTTGAAAGAAACACATGGGATTCAATCCCATGTGCCCACCTCCACCCTTTTCTTGTTACAACCTTCCTCCTAATTGGTCATTTCCTCTATTTTGGTCACTTTTGACCACTTTGACCATAAAATACTTACAATTAGGTCCTAATAGAATTAAATCTTTACCTTAAGACATGAATAAAGAAATTTATGGGTTCGGGGTATTACACTTCTGATTTAGCCACACTTTCTCAACTGTAGATGCACTTGTCTCATACTTCTTGAATGTCAAATTTAATTTTGTCAGACCGGCTTCAAGTTTTAGATTGTTTCTTCAAGAGCCTTCTTGAATCCCTCTCTATCAAATACATCATTCTCAAGTAATCTTACTTTATCATTCAAGGTTGTTTGATGAGTTTTCAACTGACTGATTTCTACTTGAGCATCTTCATTCATTTTTTTCAAGGAGTCAACTTCTTCCAATGCCTCTTTCAGTCTCTTACTTAATTTCACCTTTGCCTCAGCAAGCTTGTACAACTGCTTGTACAGTTGATTATATGCTTGCTACAATTCACTTGTGGATTTTTCATCTGAGTCTTTCTCATCTTCCTTGATAGACTTAGTTGTACCATCTAATTAATATGAATTCGCAGTTTCAAAAATCATTGATGACGTTTCTGATACCTCAGTAGTAGAGGTCATGAAGGCAATGAAATTGTAATACCCCAAATCCATAAATTTTCTTTATTCATGTCTTAATGTAAAGATATAATCCTATTAGGACCTAATTGTAAGTATTTTATGGTCAAAGTGGTCAAAAGTGACCAAAATAGATGAAATGACCAATTAGGAGGAAGGTTGTAACAAGAAAAGGATGGAGGTGGGCACATGGGATTGAGTCCCATGTGTTACTTTCAAGCACCAAGCCAAACACACACACACACACAAAATTCGTATAGAGAGAGAGAGAAGAAAGAAAGGAAGAAGAAGGAAGGAAGAGAAGAAGAAGCTTGGAGAGAGAGTTCAAATTCCAAGCCTAAGGAAGCCATTGAAAGCTCTACCAAGCTTG
>BRYE01000024.1:6714859-6717359 GCA_030159115.1 Actinidia arguta var. hypoleuca
TCCTTCCAAAGGTGTTCATCGTTTTGGAAAAAGGGGAAAGTTGAAGCCAAGATACATTGGACCATTTGAAGTTCTATAACGAATCGGACCAGTCGCTTATCGTATTGCTCTTCCACCAGAGCTTTCACAAGTTCACGACGTCTTTCACGTCTCAATGTTACGGAAGTATGTTCATGACCCCACGCATGTGATAGATCACTATCCTCTAGAAGTGAGCGAAGAATTGAGCTATACTGAAAGACCAATCGAAATTGTTGATCGTCGTGACCAAGTTCTTAGGAACAAGGTCATTCCCTTAGTACGAGTGTTATGGCAGAACCATACGTGGAAAGAATCAACTTGGGAACGAGAAAATGAAATCCAAGAACGATATCCATTTCTATTTGAGTGAACATTACAATAAGTCGAGGTGTGTAGCTTTTCTAATTTACAGTAATGCTATTTTGTTTACTCATCATATACAATTTTGATATTGTCCTTGTCCAGATATTTCGGGAAGGCCGATTGTCTTGGACAGTGTTAATCGGGTTACCATGTTGTAGGCTGCCCAACTAAGAGGGTAGTAGAGGTAGTCGTAACCAAAGGGTTAACCCCACAGTCAAGCACACTAACGATCACCAGTTAGACAATCGAGTATGCAAAGAATTTTTATCAGAGTAGCGCAACGGAGTCAGACGGAAACCACAACGACAAGAATAGCATAAATACTATGCTAACCAAGTTTGGGGACAAACTTTTATAAAGGAGGGGAGAATGTAATACCCCGAACTCATAAATTTTCTTTATTCATGTCTTAATGTAAAGATTTAATCCTATTCTAATTTTAAGTATTTTATGGTCAAAGTGGTCAAAAGTGACCAAAATAGATGAAATGACCAATTAGGAGGAAGGTTGTAACAAGAAAAGGATAGAGGTGGGCACATGGGATTGAGTCCCATGTGTTACTTTCAAGCACCAAGCCAAACACACACACACACACACAAAATTCGTATAAAGAGAGAGAGAGAAGAAAGAAAGGAAGAAGAAGGAAGGAAGAGAAGAAGAAGCTTGGAGAGAGAGTTCAAATTCCAAGCCTAAGGAAGCCATTGAAAGCTCTACCAAGCTTGAGAAGGTGAGAAAAATCTATTTTTATGTATATGTATAAGTTGAAGAAATTGGGTTATACCTTAGATACCTTATGTAAGCCCAATGTTGAGTTTAGAGGACTCCCTTAAGTCCCAATTGAAGCATATTGAAGCTCAATTCAAAGAAATTGAATGCTAAAAATAAAAATCCCAAATTTCTAAATGTTAAGGTTTTTGAAACTTTAACCTTAGATCTACCATGCTAGGGTTAGTTTTGAGGTTTGAGTTTGAGTTATTGTTGTCTCTTGAGTGTGTAGTTGAGCCATAAAAACTTTGGTGAAGTTTGGATTAAGATTGGATAAGTTTTTAACAAGTTTCGTGCCAATTCTGCTGCTGCGTGCAACTGGCGTTGGAACGCCACGTTGGAACGTCCAGAGTTAGGATTTTCATTTTTGCCCAGGCATTGGAACGCCACGTTGGAACGCTTGACGTTGGAACGCCACGTTGGAACGTCCAGAGTTAGGATTTTCATTTTTGCCCAGGCGTTGGAACGCCACGTTGGAACGCCTGACGTTCGAACGCCACGTTCGAACGCCAGACCATTTTCAGCCCAGACACTGTTTTGTAAAACGGGCATAACTTTCTCTAAAAAATTCGGATTGAGACACCGTTTGAAGCGTTGGAAAACAGACTCGTAGACCTTTATAACCATATAAAGTTTACAATTTAATTCGATATATATTATGAGATATTATAGTTTAAAGTCGACTTAAGATTTTACCAACAACACAATTTTCTTTAGAAATTAGTCCTTATTCAATTGAGCATAACTTATTCATTTGAGATGAGTTTAAAACTCATGACCTACCAAATTTAAGGTCATTAAGTTTATTTTCAAATGATATTGACCTAGGAGGTATATTTATTGTCGTGAGGTAAATGGGATGCGATGAAGGAACTATAGACAAGTGTTGCCTTTGGCCATTAATAGTCAACCTAGGATCCTTAAACCTATTCCTAGGAGTGTCGCCCTAGGGCGTAGGTTATCCTTGAGCGGGGATACCTTTAGTCAAGTCGAGAGTTGTTATATTAGTTTTAAACCTTTTCGATCATAGTATTGACATTTTGTATCGTATGTCATATATGTGTAGGAACGCCAAGTGTAGCACTTAGCCAAGGAAACCAAGGTGAGTAACACGATGCCATGGACAAAATCTATGTATCTTCAAAAGTGTTTTCAATACGTATTATGTTATATGTAACCATTTTTCCATGCTTTCCATGCATCAATGATTATGTTCTAAATATGAATGTCATGCCTTTCAAAGTATGCAATGTTACTATGCTATGTATTGAAATCCATGGATGCATGATTTACAAGAAAAACTAAGTATGTTCAAGATAAGCAAGTATAGTGACACTCGGGGTCCCCCGTG
>BRYE01000024.1:6722359-6732359 GCA_030159115.1 Actinidia arguta var. hypoleuca
TCGCATAATTTAAAACCAATTACTTATAGAAATTTGAAATTTTGTTCTTGTCTCTCTCTCTCTCTCTCTCTCTCTCTCTCTCTCTTTCCTCTTCTCCTTTCTCACTCTCGACTTTCTGTTCAACATGTGTTGTATCTATATGTTTGAAGTATTTGTTTACAAAAAATTAACTCCTTTGTAATTTTAATTTTTTTGTTAACCACACACTAGTTCAAATATTTACACTTGTATCCCATAAATTTAAAATAACAGCACTTAAATCTCCAGGGCTTAATGAACACCATAAAGTTGATTTGTTAACCACTAGAAATCAAGATACTTGATTTCTAGTGGTTAACAAATAGGATAGCAAGGTTTCATATACCCTTTGCTCTCCCAAGTCGCTTCATCGACCTAGGACTCCATTCAATTTTCATAACGGATAATTTAATTACAAATACCTTACTGTCAATATACGTTGGATCCCCATCCATATCTTTCAACCTCTCTAAGAAAAACAAGTCAACACAAATGAAAAATTAGAAATGCACTTTCGTAACATGTATACATGAAATATGTCATATAAAGAATACTCAGACATCAAATTAGTAGTCCCAATCTGTTCCCAATTTCATATATCACAGACTTGCCTTGTCTTTCCTGCCAAATTGTATTATGCCTTTACATGGTAATACTTGTAAATAGGGGCGGATCCACAACTGGCCAAAGGTAGGCCCCCCCTAAAATCTGAAAAAAAAAAAAACTTAAATTGGTTAGGGGTAAAATTTAGAGTAAATAAACTTATAAGTCTAATTGTATATTACTTATAAAGTTTAGGGTCGAATTGTGTAATTACCCATATATATCATTTAACTCCACGTGAAGTCGCTTCATTTTTTCCTTTCTTCCTTCGATTTTTCACCAGACTAAAGTAAGATTGAGTGAAAAATTGCAATACAAAAGTTGATCTACTCTTCAAACTCTTATCAACAAGCTAAAGATCTACTCTTCTTGAGAAATTGGAAAAAAAAAATAGGGTTTCATCCTCTTCACTTGGAAGAGATTTATTTACTCCATTTACATGTTTATGTGATAGAAAATTTAGTTTATATTTTTTACCCTCATTAAATAAAAACTTAAGTTGTCATTGTTGTTGTTGTTTGATGAAACTAACATTATATAAGTTAAATTTCTTGTTAATTAGATGCTAAATGTCATCTAGTTAGTTAAAATTTAGTGATTTTGGGTTAGGTCAGTAAAACCACTACTTTATATGATTTTAGAGTTTTTACATTTAAATCATGGTTTTATTATGTTGAAGTTGCACATTATTTTTTTGATATGCAAGAAATAATTGGTTTAAATTGAAAGAAATAATTAGTTTGATATGCAAAGAAAAAAAATGGGTAGAGGCAGTGAGCCGCGGACCCAGGAATTGATTTAGATTGCTCACTCATTGTGTAGCCATACACACTCAATTTCATGATAGACATTATTTAGACTTTTTTATAATCTGGATTGGGCTCCATATACTGTTGATAGCCTTCTGTAAGCATAATTTCTTAAATTATGTATCTGAAACATGTAGAGGAAAAAGCACTTCCTTTGTCACAAAAAAAATTCGCCCCTCTGAAAAAAAATCCTGGGGCCGTCACTACTTGTAAAATACTTTATTACCCACTACAAACTATAAATTTGTCCTCCATTTGCCCGCATAACTTTTCTCGCGAGATTGAGCAATTCTCAGGCAATTTTGTATTACTTTTACTTTGTTAATTATTTTTAACTCTTTCAGGTCCCAAAATTTTTTTTTCCCCCATATCCCTCCAACACATTGGAGTTCCCCATCTTCATCCATACAAAGCCTTGTATGGTGTCATACCAATCCTAGTTGTAACTGTTATTATAAGCAACTCCACTTGAGCCGAATGTTCAGCCCAACCACCTTTGAAGTACAACAAACATGAGCATATCATACCCTCCAAAATCTAAATAATCCTCTTAGATTGCCCGTCTGTCTGAGGATGAAAAGCTGTACCAAACCTCAAGGTAATCTCCATAACTTGATGTAAACCCAGTAAAAATCCAGATGTAAATCTAGGATCTCTATCCTTAGCAATAGACACTGAAGCCCCATACAACCAATAATTTCACTGACACATATAACTTAGCATACCTATCAATAGAGTATGCAGTCTTAACCAGCAAAAATGTGCTAACTCAATCGATCTGTCCATGATCACCCAAAAGAATCATAAACTTCTTTCATTAAGGAATAAGCAAAGTACATTTGCAACAAACCAAGAAGTCATTGGTGTTCGGACCTTACTTGCTGACACACCAAACATCTCAAAAACTCAATTATTTTCCAATTCATCCCTTCCCATTAGTTTTGCCTTTTAAGATCACGATGCATCTTATTACTACCTGAATGCATAACATAAGTTGAGCTATCTGCTCTTTAAAAATCTCTCTCCTTAAAATTAGGTCATTTGACACACACAATTGAATATCAAATAGCAATAAATCATTCTCATAAATAATAAAGTCTACCTAAATCCCTTCTCTGACCTGGCCTCTAATTTTCTCCAACTACAAATCTTGAGTATGTGCTTCCCTGTATGTGATCAATCAGTAGTGGTCTTATTGTAATATAGGTCACCAGACTATCTCTACATATTTTTGCTAACTCCACACCCATCAACTCAACTCAATTATAGTAATTGAACACAAGCCAACCTACTTGAAAATCTCCTACTTCTGACACCTGCTACAACATTAGCTTCCCCCTATTGGTAGTGAATAATGTAATTATAGTCTTTAACCAACTCTACTCACCAAATTTGCCTCAAATTGAAATCTTTATTCATGAACAAATATTTCAAATTCTAGTGATTTGCAAAAAAATTATAATTTTTCCATACAAATAATGTCTCCAAAGTTTTAAAGAAAATGCAATTGCCAGTAACTCCAAATCTTGAGTAGGGTAGTTCCACACATGAAGTTTCCATTGCCTTGAAGAATATGCAATCACTTTTCCTCGTTGCATCACTCCACATACCAAACCCTGGTGTGAAACATCACTACAAATTAGAAAGTCCCCACTCCTAAAAGGAATAGTCAACACAAGAACTAAAATCAGTCTAATTTTCTACTCTTGAAAACTCTGACCTAAAGCATCTGACAATTCAAACTTAATACTTTTATGGGTCAGTCTAGCTGATGGCATAACAAGTGCTGAAAAACCCTGGACGAACCGACGATAATATTGTGTTAGATTTAAGAAACTTCTGACCTTAGTAACATTAGTCGATCGCTCTTATTTCACTAAAGTTTGCACCTTTTCTAGATAAACGCAAATAACATTCTCAGATGTTACATGTCCCAAGAAAACCCACGCTATCCAGCCTCAACAGACATTTACTTCTGCAAACAAATGATTTTCTCGCAAAGTCTATAACGCAATATGCAACTAATTTATATCCTCTTCCTCACTACTTGCGTATATAAAAATGCCATCGATAACCATAATCACAAACGAATTCAAATACGATCGAAATACCCTATTCATCAAATCTATGAATACAATTTAACATTAATCAATTCAAAAGCATAACCTGAATCTCGTAGGGTCTGTACATTACAAAGCTGACAGAAATTAGTAAACCATCTCAATGTATCATTTCTTTTCTTAACAGAAAATTTGAAACTCTCCCCACTAGACTTGGATGAATAAGATTTGTTTGCTTGTCTTGATCTGATGCTATCTAATTATTGCATGCAGTTTCCAAGCATAGGAACATATCCATGCAGCTAGAAATGCAAGATTAAATTTTGTCGCAAGTCAAGAAATTGTAAAAATGACTAGATGACGTAGATGAAATGTCAAGAAATTGGGAAATTACGTAGATGAAAGTTAAATTATAAATGTAAAACGGTATGTTCCACGTACTTAGTCTTTCTCCTAGCGTAGATGTTCCAACTTCTTCTCTCCTTATGTACTCAACCAAATCTCGAGGCACGATAATATTGGTAGGAAGATTTTATAATAAAAATATTGTTAGCATAAAGCTGAATTCATTTTGATGATAATAATTATGTAAAGTAAACGGTTTTAAATATATTCCTTGAATTTTTTATAAGAACTTAATTGAAAATCAAACAACCTCACATGCTATATTTTGCATTACTCATTCGTTTGACTCAAAACACTATCCTACAAGTTTATTTTAAAATTATATACTAATGCATACTTTGAAAATATCATTTGTAGCTCATTTGAGTCTTTTGGCAAACTAATAAATAACAAATTGCTAACGAGCTTAAAAGAGTCAATTCTCATCCAAGCTTCATTCTGTTTGTTCCTATAAGTCATATTCTATACTTTATTACTATTGGAGTTATTGGAATTATCAAATTATCTCTCAAACTCATTTTAGGTCACAAGTTCAAATTTTGAAGGATTGGGATTGAATGCTGTAGCTATCAAAAGTTTGGTTGACTTTACTTGGTGAATGAAGTTCAAGTATCCCACGGCTGAAGTTTTAAGAAGCTACTGTCTCAACCAAAAACATTTTTTGTTGACCAAAGTTTGGTGGATTCCATGACCGAAGTTTTACTTAGCCACTGTCTTGATAAAAAATACATCGATCGACCGAAGTTGGAAGCATCCCACGACCGAAGATTACAAAGTCACTGCCTCAAGCAAAAAATAGGTTCGGTTGATCGAAGTTGATGACCGAACTTGAATCTTTTAATCCTGACTCTCCATAGTTGATCTAATGGTCCAGATTGAATTCCAACGAAAAAGTTGACTGCATTTAATGCTCCAACGGGAAAATTCATAAATGAGACTATAAATACAAGCCTTAGGTTGTTAGAAGATTAGCCAAGAGCATTGAAGTGTTCTAACTTACTGAATTCAATCCACCAACTCTCGAACCTCTTTTCGAGCTAGATTTGTGATATCAAAAAGAGAAAAATTACTCTAGAGATCTTATAATGTATTCGTCCTGTAATATCCCAATTCTATTAAATCCCTTTAATTATGTAAATTATGGCTAATATATTAGTTAATGTGAGTTAGTAGTTATGAAATAAAATTTGAGTTAGAACTCTTCAAAACCTTAGACTTTAAGTTTTTGCCCAGAATCATTCTTAGCGTTCGAACGCTATTATGAGCATTTGAATGCTAAGCCAAATTTTTCTTGGCGTTCCAATGCTAATATAGGCATTCCAACGCCAATGCCTGTAATCAACATCGCGTCTTCTGGGTGTTCAACCGAGGTGTTCCAACGCTTTAACTAATTTTCTTCTTAGCATTCGAACTCTAATATTGGCATTTGAATGCCAAGCAAATGAACTAAAGTGTTTTTCTTCTTAGCGTTCGAACCATAAAAGGAGCGTTCGAATGCTGGCAATATATATAAAAAAAAAAAGAGACCAACCATAGGGAGAAGCACATGAAATTATTTCCCATGTGTGAGTGTGTTAGCTTATACACACCCATACACCACACCACACCACACCACACCACACCACACATATGTAAAGAGAGAGAGAGAGAGAGAAAGAGAAAGAAGAGAAATAAAAAGGAGGAAAAGAAAGGAAGAAAAAGAGGAGAGAGAGAAAGAACTTGGAGAGCTCATCTTAAGCTAGGTGAAGCCATTGTTGAGCTTGGAGCTTTGGTAAACCAAACCCTAACTTGTATGTATGTGATGTAGGTTAGTTTTAGACTCCTTTAAGTCTCATTTGGGTTGACTATCAAGTATTGGGACTTGAATTGGGTGATTTGGGGGTGGGTTTGCAAAACCCCCAATTTATGTCATGTTAGGATTTTTAAAATTTTAAATCTTAGATTTACAATGCTAGGGTTGTGTTTGAGAGTTGATTTTTGAGTTACTATAGTCCCCTTGAGTTATTCTTGATACCCTAAGAGCTTTGGAAGAGATTGATTGGTATTTTACAAATTTTGATAAATTATAATAGCTATTTCTACTGTTGTGTATAGCCAGTGTTCGAACGCCAAATTCGGCATTTGAATGGAGACTATTTAAGACTCAGAGTTCGAACGCTGAATGTTTAATGCCCAGCGTTCGAATGCCAATCCCAGCATTCGAATGCCAACCAAATGTCCAGGTTATTTGGTCTTTTTCCTTAGGACATTGTATTTTTGTACAAGGTAAGCTTAACTACTTGACTTACCTAATTGAAGACTTTAGGCCGATTTTAGGAGGTTTTGACCTAGAGTATGATCTTATTATTCCATTTTTCGGCATGAGAATGAGGTGTTTTGACAAACGGCCAACTTGGGACTGTCAAACCTATTCCTAAAAGTGTCATCTTAGGGTGTAAATTGTACTAGAGCAGGGATACTTTTGGTCGAGTTGGGAACCGTAATAGCTTTAATTCTTTTAAATTTATATTAATTGGTTATAACATCGATGTTTCCATACCTTACTTGTACGAACGCCTTGCGTAGCACTTAGTCACGAGAATTAAGGTAAGTAACATGATGCCATGAACAAAACCTATGAACTTTCCAAATATTTTCAATACGAACTACCTTGCATGTAATGTTTTCCATATTTTTGATACATAAATGTATATCTTGTGTTATAACTGTCATGTCTTCTAAACGTATATTATACTAGTATATCATGAACCAAACCCCCATAGATGGATCCTTTTATATGAAAGAAAAAGTATGTTCAATGTATAGCGTCAACTCGGGGTCTTCAAGTGGTAAGACCTTAATCCGGCCCATTAGTCCTATGATAGAGGACCGGAAATAAACTATCTATGTGGGAGACGTCCATAGCCTAAAGAGGCTCACCGTGACCTATATGGTTACTATGCCTGACCGAAAAATTACTATGCCAAGTTGTTATACTTTTTTTTAGTACTACAGATTTAAAGTACTTACAGTTTTATAGATATGAAAGTTTAAGCTATGTTATGTTTATGAGTATGAAAGATGTTCAAGCTATACTATGTTTACGTGAGCTTCATTTTTATGAAAGTTTCAAGTTTTAGAAAAATTTATGTTATGTTTGCATGATTTATGTGAGACGAGATATGTATGTTATGCTATGATCCATGGTATTTTCATGTTCATGCATTTAATATTATTCACTAAGCGTATAGCTTATGTTTTTAAAAATAAATTTTCAAGAAACCAATCGAAGGAGCCTTAGAAGGAAATTACAAGGAAGACTTTAGTTTTGTGACCCAAAGGCCTTATGTAGTTTTGTGATGGGCTAAGCCCTATATTATGAATGTATTCAAGCTGGCTGCATTTGTTATATTAAAGATGGTCTTGTTATGCATGGAAGAAAAAGAACTTAGACATATCTCTGTGTGTAAATCCACACTTTATAACTTTTAGTAATTATGATATTTTTACAAATTATGTATCATTGTAAATGGTTATGCATAGGTGTTCAACCAGTTTAATGTATGTCAGCCTTGGTAGCCAGACTGCTGGCCGGTCACGAGCCTTTGATCATCATAGGTCGGGTTGTGGGGTGTGACACGCCCATCTAACTAGAGTTATTGTGAGCATTTATTGTTACTATTTACTCATTTGAGAGAATCACTTCTAGTAATTCATTGTTGTAATCCAATAGAGGATTATTCTCTTGAAGACTAGAAGAGCTCTAGTGTGATAACTTGTTGAAGCATTGTAAAGGTTTACAAGCACCCGTAAGCATGTATAAGATAATAAAATTCTCAAGGAGATCTTGAAGAGTAGACGTAGGCAAAGTTTGGTAGAACTTATAAATCTGTTTGCACTCTCTTCTCCCTTGCTCTCATTACATTACATATTAATTATATTAAGTGCATACATTTTAATTTGGGGATCATTATTTTAAATGGTCATTATTAGTGCAAACCTATTTAACCCCCTCATTCTTTACCATTTGGGTAACAAATGTGTTTTGTATCTAAATATGTGTTTATTAGATTGCTAATGCCTTTATATAATGTTCCAAACACTCAAAGTGCAAGAGATCTATCTATGGATTTCTTGTACTAAGTGGACTTGTTGACAAATAATCAAAGATGCATACAACTCTAAGTCTTGATCTTAAGACCATTAATCAACCTAAAATAAGCATTGAAACCATTTAAAGGAAGAGAAGAAGTCAATTCATGCTAAGATTTGGAGGAAGATATAGTCCTTAGACCAAGCCAATGGATCTAGCCTTCCATGAGTGAAAAAAACTCAAACACACATGAATCACTAGTCATTAAAATAAAGCAATTAATAACCAGAATGAAAGAGGAATAAGAATCCAATAGCATAATCAAAAATTTAAATTGGAATCTAAGTAAACATACAACTATTTGAATTGCGGCAAAGTAGAACAAGAATTACAAACTTCCACTCCAAAACACAAGCAACTCTTCCCCCTCATCTCTAATATTTTGATGGTAGAAGATCCAAAACACACCCTGACTTAAGTTTGGATAGTCCCTTAGAAATCAGGCTCAACACAGTATTCTAACATGAGCAGTGGTTTTAGAACTACTTAACAACATGGCATCCATTTACACAACAAGGATGCAAAAAAAATGGAAAATCTTTTTGTAGGCCAAATTCAGCTACAGCCAAGCAATATACCTTTAAAACTCAATCAAGCAAACCATGCATTCAATCCATTGATTCAAATTGAGTCTTAACTTCAAGCCTCACAAGGGGTGTGTCACTTACAATAAAAATCACACAATTAAGCACCTAGGCAATAATCATAAGCATGCTTTCAACAAGAATATATAGAAAAGCCAAAAGAATTTACATGATTTATCAAACCTCAATATAAAGAGTATATGTTCTATTCTACGAGCAATAAAGAGAATGCACAAAATTACAGGCATAAACAAGTCATAAAGGAAACAACCTATTCATTACATAACCAATGACACAATTAGAGTTAACATGGTCTTTGTAGCTTGTAATGACCTTGGTGCCAACAGAACGGGTCCGACCAAAAATGGAAGATGGCTTATAAAGTGGTTTGGACTTTTACCCAAAAATTTTAGTCATCCAACCCACTTCAACTATCAAATATGGCTAACGACAAAAACAACAAAAAGAAAAAGACTACACTACCACTACTATGAAAACCAAAGGCCACATGCCCTACTCCAAGTCCTCATCCTCCTCGATGTCATCCTCTTCTCTCTTCTTCTATTGATTTTTGGCTTCGACCTCTCAAAAGGAATGAGAACTGGGGCTCGAGCCAACATACATGATATTTTTCTACTTTATTTGAATCAACCCAAGAGTATTATTCTCTTTTTTTGTGAGAACAAACCCAAATCCTTCCCAATTCAATTCTAAAATCATCATTCTAATCACCATCATCACTCCCAAACCCCATTTATCATGTCACACCATTTATCCACTCTCCTCCCTCAACTCTGATTACTTAGGCTTGAGAATGATAGTTTTCTATTTTTTTACAAGTGTACTGACTCAAATAAGGTTCAAGCGAAGTAAGACTCAAATACGTGGCCTCATAATGAAAATAATGCCATTATATCGTCCTCCACATGCCATAAATCAAGTAATGAACAAAATTGAAATCCAAAATGCCATGCCTTTAATAAGAATATCATGTTACCACAATGAAAATAGAGCCTCAAAGTATATGCATAGGTCATTAAGTCTCAACTCTTTTATGTCAAGATTTCATAATTGTATGGTAGTTTAACTTCATTCATTGGATTATGCAATTGTAAGCAAAAATTTTCCCAAGAAACAAACATATAATCAAAGCCTCACCGGATCCAATAAGTCAAATGAGCATGCTTTTAGTCAAATATATCCTTAAACCATTAATTAAGCAAGACATCTCCCAAAATTTTCAAAATTTTGACACTTTTAACACTACTCTACCAAAAAGCAACTACTAAAGCAAAAACAAGCTATTAAAAAGCTAACCCCTAACTTGAAATATACATTGTCCTCAATGCAAAATTAGAACAACTATCAAAATAAAAAGGAACAAGGTTA
>BRYE01000024.1:6797359-6799859 GCA_030159115.1 Actinidia arguta var. hypoleuca
TTCCCAAAAGTCAAGACTCCGCGGCCATGGGATCGGGGGTTCCATAAAAAGTTGGGGATTTAAGTTGTTGAAACTGCTTAATGGTGGTTCGGTGCATCCCTTCGGTTCCAGGCATTGGCCTAGCCGGTTGTTCTGGTACATTATCGTGGTTATTGTTATGAACCTCATGGACTACTTGAACAAGTCCTTTGAGGATTCTCTCTATACGATCAATTCGGCCTTTAGGCTCTGCGGCCCCTCTACGGCCTCCCCGTCTACGCGGCATAGCTTCTACAAGCATAGCAAGCATTTAGACGTTTATCATAGTCATAACTCATATGGCATATAACGTAAATGTAATAATATCTTAGGGGTCTATCTATACGTGACTCAATCTTATTGTGTCAACATGTTGCTCTGATACCACTCTGTAACGTCCCGCAATCCAGTCTATGCGGATCGACGGTACGTCACCGGCCGGCGGCTTGCCGCCAAGGCCTACTTATCTTTAACCTGTGCATACTCATTCAAATTGGTATAAATTTTTCTTTTTCGAAGCGTCATAATACTGAAAATAATAAAGTAGAGTGTGCACACTGTATACAGAGCTGTGCCTAAGTTTTAAACTTTCTACATACATCACATGGCTAAATTAAGTTATGCATGACATGGCCGTACATCACTACATAATATTGGGTCTAGAGCTTACAAAACAACATAAGGTCATTGGCCACAAAACTAAAGTCTACTTGCTATCTTCTTCTTACTGCTCCTCGGACTGGTCTCTTGAAAAGGTTTTAAAAAACATAAGCTAAAAGCTTAGTGATTAACAACAGATGCATGAACATAAAATACCATGGATTATTTCATAACATACTTATATCATTTAACTTAAACATTTGAGCATACATATCTTTTCTAAAAACATAAACTTTCATAAACTTGAAGCTCACAGAATCTTGGCATACTTGCTTTTGTACTCGTACATATCATATATTGAAACTATGACAACTCGGCTGAACTGGATGACCATATAGGTCGGGTGGCTCTTTTGTCCAGAGATATCTCACTTTGTAGATGTAACTTATTTTATGTCCCCCCTACCTTAGGACCTTAGGCTAGATTAAAGTCCCACCACGGGGGACCCCGAGTGTCACTATACTTGCTTATCTTGAACATACTTAGTTTTTCTTGTAAATCATGCATCCATGGATTTCAATACATAGCATAGTAACATTGAGTACTTTGAAAGGCATGGCATTCATATTTAGAATATAATCATTGATGCATTAAAAGCATGAAAAAATAGTTACATATAACATAATACGTATTGAAAACACTTTTGAAGATACATAGGTTTTGTCCATGGCATCATGTTACTCACCTTGGTTTCCTTGGCTAACTGCTACACTTGGCGTTCCTACACATATAGGACATACGATACAAAATGTCAATACTATGATCGAGAAGGTTTAAAACTAATATAACAACTCTCGACTTGACTAAAGGTATCCCCGCTCAAGGATAACCTACGCCCTAGGACGACACTCCTAGGAATAGGTTCAAGGATCCTAGATTGACTATTAATGGCCAAAGACAACACTTGGCTATAGTTCCTTCATCGCATCCCATTTACCTCACGACAATAAATATACATCCTAGGTCAATATCATTTGAAAATAGACTTAATGACCTTCAATTTGGTAGGTCATGAGTTTGAAACGCATCCCAAATGAATAAGTTATGCCCAATGGAATAAGGACTAAATTTCTAAAAAATTGTGTTGCTGGTAAAATTTTAGGTTGACTTTAAACTTCAATATCTCATAATATATATGTAATTAAATTGTAAAATTTATGTGGTTAGAAAGGTTTACGAGTCTATTTTTCAACTCTTCAAACAGTGTCAAAATCCGAATTTTCTAGAGAAAGTTATGCCTGTTTTACAAAACAGTGTCTGGGCTGAAAATGGTCTGGCATTCGAACACTAGGCAACCTGCAAAATGTTAACTCTTTGGACGTTCGAATGTTCCACAGAGGCGTTCGAACGTCGGCCGCACGCAGCAACAGAAATGGCATGAAAACTTGCCAAAAACTTATCCAATCTTAATCCAAAACTTCACCAAAGTTTTTGTGGTTCAACTACACACTCAAGAGACAACAATAACTCAAAATCAAACCTCAAAACTAACCCTAGCATGGTAGATCTAAGGTCAAAGTTTTAAAAAAAAAAACCTAACATTTAATAATTTGGGATTTTTGTTTTAGCATTCAATTTCTTTGAATTGAGCTTCAATATACTTTAATTGGGACTTAAGGGAGTCCTCTAAACTCAACATTGGGCTTACTAAAGGCATCTAAGGCATAATCTAATTTCTTCAACTTATACATATACATAAAAAAAATAGATTTTTCTCACCTCCTCAAGCTTGGTATAGCTTGCAATGACTTCCTTAGGCTTGGATTTTGGACTCTCTCCAAGCTTCTCCTTCTCTTCCTTCCTTCTTCTTCCTTTCTTTCTT
>BRYE01000024.1:6827359-6837359 GCA_030159115.1 Actinidia arguta var. hypoleuca
TCTTCCTTTATTTCTTCTCTCTCTCTCTCTCTCCGAATTTTTTTGTGTGTGTGTGTTTGGCTTGGTGCTTTGAAAGAAACACATGGGATTCAATCCCATGTGCCCACCTCCATCCTTTTCTTGTTACAACCTTCCTCCTAATTGATCATTTCATCTATGTTGGTCACTTTTGACCACTTTGACCATAAAATACTTATAATTTGGTCCTAATAGAATTTAATTTTGTACATTAAGACATGAATAAAGGAATTTATGGGTTCGGGGTATTACAGAAAAATGATGAATGGTGGTGGGAATTTATAGAAGTTTTCACACCTCTTAGAAGAGGTAAGGTGTCTTTCTAGAGGGTTACTCCTCTTTAGAAAGGCACTTATTCAGTCAAAATTGCACCCATTCAGCCAAATAGACCCTTATAGGGACTTTTTTCGCGTAAATTAAAAAGTCACAACTGTTCATGTATTAAATGAAATTTTTTTAAAATAAATCATAATTTTTCTTCCACTTAAATATGAAACTGTGTGACCGTTCATGAAAGAAAAGTAAATTCGGGAGAAAAAGTTTAATGTCTAACCGTTTAGAAATTAAAATAATTGAATAAATTTTCTATAAAAAATTAATATTTAATCAAGCCCATGCCCCACTCACACGAGCACAAACCATGCCGGGCGGCGGTGGCACAACTGCACGTGGGTCAGAACCATAGGCTAATGAATCAAACCCACTTTGTACATAACTCTCCCTTTAAAAATATAAGGTGCCCACAAGCCCAATTTTTAAAGTCCAAACTTGAGCTTTATATGCTCACTATTTTTTATTTTTCAATGTGGGACAAACTTTTCTATCTCCATTTTTTCATTTGCATTGAACCTTCTCTGAGAAACAATTTCTTATTCAAAAACCCAACTTCTAAGAAGATTCTATATATCTATATCTATATATACACGTGCGCACACATAAGAACATAATTTTCTAATCCGAAATTTCGTACTATTTCAAGACTTTTCTATGAAAATTTACAAGAAAAGCAGAATAAATGACATTTTGGCAATATCTAAAGCTGTGATTCTTTCACATGTCAAAAAAACTAAGTCATTAAATGTATAAACCAATTATTCTAATATGGATAATGATTACAATAAATACAGAACATATCTACTAAGAAATCTACACTTGAAATCATTTAATAAAAGAAATGAAATAAACTTTAAACATTTCCAAATTAATGTCAAATGTTAGTCATTCAAGTTCTAGCTATTTTAGATATAGAACTTACACTTTTTGTTTTGACGCATGCTATTAGCTTGCTTTGAAACAAAGGATTGAAGAAAAACACCAGTCCCACCAGAATTGCCGACAAAACCTTCCGGTTCTTCCTTATTGCCTCCATTGCTCAAAGCGTTCGCTCTATGTGCAAAACAAAACAAACCAAAATATTTGAAAATTCTTGAGGAGATATGCACCAGTGTGTCCAGTAAATGCCTGGGCTAGCAAATGTCAATAGTTCTCAACATGCAAACATAAATATGCAAATGCTTAAATATATGAACATATACATATAAATATATATACACGTATGTATATTTTAATTGGAACTTTAAAGCAAGATTTCCATGATTCCCATTCTTGCAAATATATGTATGTGTGTGTTCACATTGAAGGCAGATTTCAGTAATCCATTTTTTATTATTTGTGTTAAAATAACGTACGTTAACAGCAAAAAATAACTCCATTCTCACAAAAAGAAAAAAAAAAATCGCTTCAAGAATCTCTACTGGACTCCAATGAATTTATATCTATGCATGGATGAACTATAAATCTACCAAAGTCTTCTCACTGAAGAGAAAGAAGAGAAAAAATAACAAAAAATGGGGATAAATATGAGTTTACCATCATGATTAATGAAAATCTCGCTTGCTACAAAACAATAAAGAAAGAGTGAAAGACGAATGAAAGAGAAAGGGAACGAATAATACTTAAAGATGAACACTCGAGAGCATATTTTATCGGCTCGGTCAAAACCTTGATCGTACACTCTTGAGTGAGCACGGTGGGCTTAAAGCTACCAGGGTGTATTTCTTGATAAATATCACAAGGAAGCCATTTCTCGCCAGACTTCTGTACACATCTCAACACATCTTCTTGCGCTCTTGTACCCCTATGGATCCTGCAGGTACCCCTACGCTTACACTGCATACATTTGTGCAAAACTTCCCTGTTCATTATGCTTGCTAATACCTCTGGACCCATTTCTGACAGTAGCTCCTCCTGTCTAAAAACTTTCCTCCAGTCGGTATAGCTTCCTAATCTTCCTTCCCTGCAACACGTCCTTGTTTCCCTTGGAAATTCTAAAAAATTCCTCCATTAGTTGTCAAGTTGCAACCCTTCGAATCTAGCATCCCAATAAAAAAAAAATTTCACAAATCAAGAACATGCCTTACTTCGGTCAATGTCAGAGACTTCCTGTTTGTCATTCAGAATCGGACTATTCTTTTGCTAACAACTCTGCTTGTTATGTTATTCGCCATCCATCACATGTTGCATATGTAGAGAACGTCTATTTGTCTCTGCACAAGTAGTAAGCACTGCCTGAATCTAATATTCAATTTGATTTTTCATCTATTGATGTTGCTAGGAGAACATCACTATTTGAATCTGTCATTGTGACTGCCTCTAAAAACTGATCATTCTCCAACTTTGCTTTATACTTTGTGCAATTCCTCTTAATATGCCCCTCTTGATTGCAGTAAAAGCAAGTAAAAGTGTGACCTCTTGACTGTGACTTTGGTCGTCTTCTATCGGTACTCTTTTCATGACCTCTTCCCTTGACCTCTTCCCTTGCTTCCATTTGAGACCAGGGCTCATGACTCATCATTATCCGTCGCACCCATCTATCTCATCCATGCCTCTTCATTGAATAGGTAATCATTGACCGTACTCATGGTCAACTTTCCATTCTGCATTGAATTGTTGAGAGAAACCATCAACATCTCTCAACTATCTAGTAAGGAATTCAAAAGCAGTAGGGCATGTGTCTCATCATCATATTGTAGATCAGCACTAGCCAGCTGATTAACCAAGTTTTGAAACTCACTTGTATGTTCCACCACTAAAGTAGCACCCTATAGCTTCATATTCACTAGCCTACTCGTCAAAAGTGCTTTGTTTCATGATGTCTTGGCTTAGCACATTGTCTCCAACTTGGTCTCATAAGTACTCGTCTCCTATGCTATTTGATGGAACACCTCGTGTCCAATCCATTATATGATCTGCTCAATTATTTTTTGGTTCATCTTCTTCCATTTCTTATCTTTTGTCACTACAGGTTTGGCTCCATTATCCTTCAACAGGTCATACAAAAATCCTTGTAGAATATGATATCCCCTATCCGTGATTTCTACAATGCATAATTGGTGACTGATATCATAATCACAGCCATTGTACTAGTGTCTTCCATTTCACTTCACCCAAATAAAAGTAAAAAAATCCAAAAACTAACCTCGGAGATGGATCCGAAATGCTGAAAAACCTTAGAAATGACCAAACTATCATTAGAAACTTTTGTGACCAAGCTGTCTAAAATTAGAAACTCTATAGATCAAATTATAATTTTTAGGAACTCCAAGGACCAACAATATTTTTAGAAATCTCAAGGGCCTAAAATGTGGTTTTTGTCGTCTTCTCCAAAACACTTTCTGCACCAAGGCTCTGTTTAGCTCACAAAGAGATTCAGCTTCATATCGATGGACTCGTCTCGGAGAGAGGAATCCCGATGACTCCATCCGTGGACAATATGCAAAATCTACTCTGTTCTTTGCAAAAATTGCTCTGATGACTCCAACCTCACTCTGATACCATTGTTGAGAAAACAACTCTCACATTACCCTCTACTATCCAGATCAACCACACACATAAGACAATAAAGATTTACATGGTTCGGTCAATGGTGCCTACGTCTACGAAGAAAGATTAATAATTCACTAATCGAATGAAGGGGATTATAACAGGAGGAGACCTACTCTCTTAACTCAACTAAACTCTCTTAATTCTCTCTCATAATCTCTCTCTGTATTGCCTCTCTTTTCAGTTACATGTACAACCCTAATTCTCTCTACCATTCTCTATTAATAAAGAAAAATTAGGGTTAACAAAATAAACTAGGCTTGGGACCAAATATGTGGGTTGCACTCAACAGTTGTGAGGATGAACGGAAATCGATCATAGATAGATGGTGGCTGACAAGTGGTCCTGATGGCTGGACGTTGTTCTCCCGAGCTTGCAAGACAACAACGGTGAAGAGGACTGCTCAGAGCTATTTTAGGGAGGCTCACTGACGGTCAAGTTAGTGCCCAAAGAGAGAGAGAGAAGTGTTCTTGGTTGTGATCTTAGAGAGAGAAAGTTAGGAGAGAAAGAGTCAGTATTGCTTACTTATGAGAGAGGATTTGTCACATTTTATAACGCAACTTGGATCATGTTAGGACACGCTAACTACCACGTCAGCAAGTTGGCAATTAACCCAATTATGCCCTTAAGGCGTAGTTGGTAGCTGGCCTATCACATCATCGGTATTTGAGTCCAAGTGTAAGGGTAACAGAGAAAATTTATTGTGTACGTTACCTTCTGACCCTGAAGCTCGGTTTGGAAAACTCCACCAGAATAAGCTTACCGACCAAGCTATCACGTGAAGATACTGACCGAACTTACTATAAAGTTACAGTTCGACGACACTCGTACAAGCCCGATCGGGAGTGAAACGGAATATTTTATCCTCTCACAATTGGTAATTTTTTTAAAACTATTTGGTGTAAAAAGGTTAAGGATTGGAGATGGCCTTACAATTCTCTCTATTTTCTTTCTTTAAACGATAGTGCTTTTGTTTTGCAGATTTTTGCAGCTTCGAGGCTCGATATACCCGACTCCTGGCAAATGCCGCTGGTAATCCTAAAAATTTGATCGCCTCTTTTGACTTTTGCATTGAATCAAATACATCTACATGTGTTGCTTTAATGCAACTAGAAAATTTTCATGTTTTATTTTTTGTTATGTTTGAATGATGGGTAAACAAGATATGTGCTTAATTTGAGCTATCATTTTTGGAGAGAGTAAAATTACAAAATTTCGGAACAAAAAGATCTTAGAAAAAAAAACAATTCAATAAAGTCACCAAACTTCGATTAGACTTGGGAATGAGGCGAAAAATACTTGCACAAAATACGGGTTTTGAGCATCCCTAACAAAAGACTTCAAAACACACCTTCTATTCGTGAACTGTCTGTGCACTTTGATTATCACAATGGGCCACGTACTCTTCTTGCTTCAAACTTAGTTCTCGGAAACAGTGACAGAGTTATTAAGGTCTGATGGTGTCGTGCAAAGCTTTCAAAAACGATGAAATCTCGTGTAAGTCAACTTTGTAAGTTTGCATTAGAAACTCTAGTAATAAATATATAAACTGTTTCCTCATCGTCAGTTGAAATAGCTCTTGTTATCTCGTTGTTATCAATTATGGGAAAACTTTTGAGGTTGTCGATAAAATTTGCTGCACCTATATCTAATTTTCTGGCTGCACCACTGCTTGGAGAAGCGTCTTTATTTATAAAATAAATAACCACGTAAGAACAACCCTATTTACATGAAAATCTCTCCAATATGTATGAAATACTGGGAAGGACACCAAAGTAGTTGTTGTTGAGTCCAGCCCATCAGGATGAGTCCAAGCTTAATTGTGACTCACATGGAGTGTCCATGTGAAAGTGAAACTCTCGAGTTATTTAGTACTCTTGAGAGTGATTATCTTTTATGTTTTCTTAGTTAGATTAGGATAACAATTAAGTATTTGTTTGAAACTCTACCACCTCCTTCCCTTGGTCTATAAAAGGGAGGGTAGGGTGCTTAGATTTTCGGCATGAAGTGTGATGCGGTGTGTTGAGAGAAGAGAGTGTTGTGAGTTGAGATTGAGAGGCAAAACAGAGAGAAATTGTGAGAGAGGTTGAGTTGAGAAGGTGGGTCTCCGCCTTTGTAATCCATTCGTTCGATATAATAGATTATTATTTTTTCTCCGTGAACGTAGGCATCGTTGGCCGAACCACGTAAATTTTTATTTTATTTTTTTTATGTGTGATCGGTTATTCGATTTGAGCACAACAGTTGTAACACCAGATCTCTGAGGTTTAAGCCAAAACTTGAGATTTCTATTTCTTCTGACAAGTACAGATTTATTATACAAAAAGAATCTCAACTTATGCCTAAAACACGCACACACACAAAAAAAAAGGGAAACGAAAAAGACTCCCTGTATCTACACAAATACACTACTCCCCAAAATCAACAAACTCACAAAAGGGAAAGGGAAATCGCTCCCCGAGCCAAAAAAGGAGAAAAGTGGATTTCCCTTCAACGTTCAAACACCAAACTGAAGACTCTATACTGTCAAACAAAAGATTGTTCCTTCCATTCGTCATGCACCGGATAATGCAAATAGGATAGGTCTCCCAAGCGTTCTTCCAACTCCTCTTCGACACCTTCTAATCCAAGAAAGAGACATCAAATTTTAGAAAGTACTGGGGTTATCTCTCGTGCTAAAAATGAAAAAGGTTCTTACTACAAAAAGATTCTTCTAGCAAATATGCACGTCTGTAGTATGCGTACATGTGTAGACTTGTGTCCCCATGTAGCTGTGTATTATATGGGTCTGAACAGAAAGCATATAAGGTCATGCAATTGATTTAATTAATTTAATTATTGCCTAGCCCAAAACGAATCTTTTACAATTAATAACACAATTTGGAAACGTAATACCTTCCATATTAAATGTTATGCCTCAATGCCTCTATCACTAAAAGTATCTAATTTGTTTGTCTTTTGTCACCCGAAGTAATCCATTATTGTCTCGTGTGATGCTGCATGCTCTGTACTTGGTAACTTGTCTTTAAAAGTGAGACATGAAGAAATAGATTAATTTGTCAACGAGCATCATTCTTTCCTATCTTTGATATCATTCCTTTTCTGACTTCTTATTGAGTTTCTCCCTCTTGTAGTGTTGAACATAGAACGTAGAAATTACAAAATCTACGTTGCCATTTATTTAGAAGATCACGTCGGTATGGTTTTTACACTAAATTTTCATGAGCTAATGTAGAACTTTGACTTGAAATTTCAAATTTTGTTCATGCTCATCATGATTTGGTGCAACGAAATAGATATTAATTTATTTGTTTTCCTTCAAGAACTCTGAGGCGAGTTTATTTTATGATGATTTTCAGCATAGGAAACAGTTGCAACAGCTCTTTTGAGTTTTAGAACTTTCGTGGTTGGTATTTTTACAACAGTTTACATTTTTCTTTACTTGAATTGTCGAAAAGTAAAAATTAGGTTAGAGAAGAAGAGGGAGAGAAGAGAAAGAGATTAAAGAATTGACTTAGGGAACATAAAGAAGACTACTTGGAGACCCGAGACAGTCGTTATGCTCGCGTGGTCGATAAACTTTAATCGACTGTAACTTTTGCTGCATAATTCTATTTTTCTATTATAATATGTCGTCGGAAAGCTCTCGACGACATGAAGACCCTGAAAAATGCGAAAAAACGCTTCTAAGTATGATTTTTGGCCTGTTTAGTATTTTGAGCCTGCTTTTGACTTTCTTTTTTTAGGATTTTGTTAAGTATTTCTTTTAACCTGGTTTGTCCCGGGTCTTAGGATTTCTGATGACTTATTTATACTCTTATTCGTGTTATTTTCAATAGTTTTGGAGATTAATATAATTTGTGTGCAAGGTTGCGTCGTTTTTCAATTGTTTGGTATTCTTGCGAATCAACCAGCGTTTGATGCCTCTTTGCCTGGTATTCACGTGAATGAACAGGTTTAAGGAAAAAATCCTAATCGATATTCTTCGGAATCAACGATTAGGTTTGGTTTTCGATTTCTTATTTGTATCTGATGCATAATTTTTTAGGGTCTTCATCTCATCAAGAGCTTTCCGGCAACATATTATAATAGAAAAATAGAATTACACAGCAAAAGTTACGGCTGATTAAAGTGTAACAACCACGCAAGTATGACAACGGTCTCGGGTCTCCAAGTAGTCTTCAACTTTGCTATCTACATCACCCCTTTACCTCACAATATTTATATTAAAGCAAGACAAAAATACAATAATACCCTTAAGGCATAAATAAAAGAAAATAACACTCTAACACTCCTCTCAAGCTAAAGCATAGAGGTCAAAACATGTCTAGCTTGAAGGACAAGCGCCGAAAAGAAGAGCAAGCTAAAGGCTTCATGAAAATATCTCCCAATTGATCTTTCGAATGAACAAAGGGGGTAACAAGTTGCTCGACAGACTATCTGGAAGATACTTGATCGTGTAAACCCAACGACAACCCACTACTTATTTCCGAGGGGGGAAGGTGGTAAGTTCCCAGGTCTAATTTTTATGAAGATCACTCATTTCCTCATCCATAGAATGTTTTCATCCAAACAAAGACATAGCCTGCCCAAAAACTTGTCTTCGCTCTAGAAGTGAATTCCTTACCGCAAGTGTACGGGTCGCGAAATAGTAATAAACTCGAAGTACGAGAATCGATCCCACGAGGAGTAGTGCCAAAGTGAACGCAAAATAACTAAAAACACTATGATGCAATTCTAACGTAATTCTAGCTAATACTTCAAAAAGAGAAAAATAAAAATTGTGTATTTAGGTTGATTGATTAAACTAAATCTAAATTATAAAATCAATAAAAACTGATTTAAAATTTATATTAAAAATGACTTAGAATCAATTGATCCAACCAATCGAGTTTGTCAAAATTCCAATGGAGGCTTAGTATAACTCAAATCCTTCGACTACGTCGTGAGTCTCGGATTTTAAAGATTTAGAATTTAAAAACACTTTTTCTTACAAACTTCAATTTCTAAAATAAATCTGATTGTTTTAATCATGGTCGTGCATCATCGATTCGCGCAGCACATATACTGAACCCAACGCACGCATAAACGTTACAAGGCAGCGTATATACTGAATCAGCAATTCACGCATATGTGTTACCGAACATAATAGGACGCTCAAGTTTTTGAAAGTATTTAGAACAAAGAAGAAAAAGAATAAAAATCTAAAAGATCTAACGGTGAATAATATTTTACCTTCATTGTTCATCCTCAATCCCCAATCGATCTTCACAATCGATCCCGAGTTAAGAAAATTAGCTACGCATGGCTATGGAAAATAAATAATTGAATATGAAAAATATTCTGAAATATAAGTATTGATATGAATAATTAAAAATTAAAGAACGTAAATTAATGCTAAAAAAATTATAGAACAACGCGCGTAATTGAATAAAAACGTAAATCTAATTGATTAAACATAAATCGAATGTAATAAATTACAATACTATTGAAAACTATGAAAGAGGGTGGGGTAGTAGAAGGGTGGGTGAAATAGACTCCCCCTCAAGACAACATATGAAATCAGTGGATAACTCCTTACCTCTAGAAGTAAAAAAGGAGGTTGACTTAAAGAACGTGACATTCGCACTAACAAAGTATAAATGAGACTTTGGATGGTAATAACGATATCCCTTCTGAGTACAAGAATACCCAAGGAAAACACACTTACGTGCATGAGGAGATAACATCATGACCCGGATCAAGAACATGAATACAACCAAACACTCGAGGAGTGAGTGAAAATGTCGATGAACTAGGATGCAATAAGAAAAATGGAGACTTATGATTCAAAATTGCAAAGGGAATACGATTAATGAGATGATAAGAGGTAAGGACAACATCACTCCAAAATTGTTTAGGTACCTGCATTTGGAATAATAATGTGTGTGCAACATCTAACAAGTAACGATGCTTACATTATACCACACCATTTTGTTGAGAAGTATGATTACAGCTGGTTTGATGAATAATACCACTATCAACACAAACTAATTCAACGCAAGTCTGTATATAATCTAAAGCATTAACTGACCGAATTACTTTACTGCGCTTGCCAAAT
>BRYE01000024.1:6842359-6844859 GCA_030159115.1 Actinidia arguta var. hypoleuca
GACATTCCGCAAAGTACCTGCGAGCTTTTTGTAAAATTTATAGCTCTCGATATTTTCTCTCGAGATCCCGCGAGCTCTCTGTGACATCCCAGCACACTGTATTCACACTTGAGATCCCTCGAAGTCCATCAATGTCCTCTTTTATAGTCCTCGATGTATTATACAAGTCTCTCTTAAAGTCTCTCTTAGCATGAGCTTGCATGAATAAGCTTGAAACATTTCCCAATGCTTGAAAAACATATTTAAGTGCTTTTGATTAATAACTCAAATCCCCAACTTACATAAAAGAAGACAAGTCACGAATATTTTTGACCAAAACTCTATACTACGACTCGTTACATCATTACAGGGGAAATGAAAGCAAAACATAACTATGAAGACCTATCAAAAGCACTCAGCTTTATTCCTGCACTTATGACAAACTTAAACCAATTCAATAATCAAGTGCATAGGTATTAAAGTTAAGTCAACTAAGTATCAAAGCCAAGCATCATGCATCATGGTATCCATGTCAATCAAAAGCAAGGCATAAATACTCTCCCTTTTGGGAACAAATTAACAAAGAAAGCACGGGAGAACAAACATTCAAGCAATAGATAATACGAAAACATATAAACAAATAACCAAGATAAAAGAATCCAAAAAAAATACCAACAGCCAACAATTGTAAACAAAACTAAGATCTGTCACCATAGTACAAACCAAAACATCCATAAAGCATAGAAAAGTATTCAACCACAAAACCAAAACCTAAAGAGTGCAGGGTGCATAGTTACAAAACCAAATCACCTATGTCGTATATTATTAATGAAATCATTGACTTCAGTGATGAAATCAGTATGTCGACGAGATAATGCTGAAAGAGTATCTCGGATGACCTTAATATCATGTGCCTGATGCTCCACAATGTGATCAACGCGCTCATTAACCTACCCAAAGCGTTCGACCAAGTTCATTTCGATTACATTCATCTATGTGACTAGAGTAGCAATGGCATTAGCAATTTTGGAATCAAAAGCAGTAGTCGAGGCAGCAGCAAGTGGAGGAGCAGTATAGGTAGGCAAAATATCAGTGGCAGTAGGAGGAGAAACCTCATCTTTTGAAGGATCAAGGTCCACAGCATAAGATCGAAGCTGAGACGGAGGAGGAACAACTGCGAGGTGCACATTACTCATACAAAGAGTGGCCTTTGATATGGATTTACCCGCGAGAAGACGAGTCTCATGGGGCTTAGGTACAATTAGATGCTATGCCAGAAAATTAGTAACCAGGAGCCTGAACGAAAGATATGCTCGTGAAGAATTATCTAATGATGCCTCAAGGATGAGATTGAACATCAAACGATTTACATCGACTAGCAGATTGGAGGCTATGGCATGCATAAATTGTGCACGAGTCTCGTCAATCTCACTCACGTGAGACATGTACAAAAACAAATCACAGACAACATGGTTGAGGACTCGAAACACGTTCTTCAATTCTTTTTGTTTCAAAAGACTAAATGGACCAAGAGGCCAATCATCCTCTTTGGCCGACAACAAACGACCCAAAGAATTCAAGGTAGGCCCACTCCTAGATGGAGGATATGAAAAACCAATGATGTCAGGATCAAGAGGTTGAATGTGATGGAAGTTACAAATATCGAAGATTGAAAAACCAGGAAATACTCCCCGAGCATATGACTTTAAAGTCCCAGCCTCCTTGTCCATGGAATGAATATTCGCAAAGAATTCTCAGACAAGTTCGAGACATACAATTCCATCCGAAATAGCAAGACGGTCTCAGCACCATTTATTAAAATAAGTATAAATCAAGGTTTTTGTAAAGTAATTAAGCATAACACCCCAGGAAACAAACTCAGGGCATGATTTAAAAGAATGGTTAAAATGGGACTCGGCCTCAGAGTTAGACCTGAATTTAGTGACATTGGGGTTTGAAGAGTCTCTCCGTTGGCTGGAACCAGAGGCACCAGATGTGCCAAACCTAGTACGAGATCTAGAGGCCTGCCGTTAACTAGAGGTACCCGAGTCACGGCGAGAAAGTGGGGTGTAGCAGACATGGGACAAGTAAAAATCTATCAATAAAGTAGTAAGTTAGATGCACCAGTTCAGTAGACGACTGGTCCAAGAAATAATTACCAAGAAACACAAACAAAAAAATCTGATAAATACCTATTGACACTATGCCAGACTAACCATGATCCTTAGACACAGTAACTCTCAAATCAATGATACACTAAACCCCCAACAATGTGTGGACACTCGGAGTCACGAGTAATTAACCCATAACCACCGAATCAGAGCGAAACCAAAAAAACTTTAAACCCTAGGTCTTTAAATAGCGCAGAAAAAGACGAACAACACGAAAGAATCGGAGAGGGATAGGATTACCTAGAGTGTGATCAGAAAAACCGAAGCACTATGGAAGTGAACCAATCACTGGATCGAGAAGAATCGATCGCCAGAAGTTACGGGTGTTAGAAAGAGAGAGAAAGTGATAG
>BRYE01000024.1:6852359-6854859 GCA_030159115.1 Actinidia arguta var. hypoleuca
AAAATGTTGTACAAAAAAACCTTATATGGAGAATTCGGTTTCTTTGCATATAAAAAGGAAAAAATATTGTTTGTGTTTAACAGGGTGGTATTGATGAAAATGAAGATCCAAGAGATGTAGCTGTCAGAGAATTAAGAGAAGAAACAGGAGTTACTTCAGCTGAAAGGTTTGGACTTGAGATTCTATTTTCCATGCATTTTTACTTATGCTCATAACTCTGTGGTTGGTTCTGAACAAAAGTGGCCGAAATTGCTCAGTATAGTATTGCTTTAGTTTTTCTTTTTGAAGTGATTGTTACATCTCTTTATAATCAGGAAGAGTTCAGAACTTGGGCAGGCTTCGTGGAACAAATATCAAATTGGAGAAACAACAGAGTTAATTTTTTCATGGAGCAAACATAATAGTTTAGTATTCTTCCCTATTTTCGCACCCCCTCACATGTACACATATTTAGAGGAAAAAATTCCCCTCCTTCTCCCCTCCCCTCCCCTCCCCTCCCCTCTCCTCCCCTCCCATTCTCTCTCTCTCGCTTGCTGTGGTACGGAGAGTTGGCCCAATAGCATTTCTTATGTCCATAGATTTTTCCATTCCTTTTCTTTCTCAGCAGTGCGTACTGTAAATCATTAGGTCGTCTTTGTGGTAAACATAACATCCTGGATGCATGGGTTGTGGTACCATGGTCTCTGACGCTCTTTAACAAATTGCTTTACTGAGAAAATATGCAATTGGAGTCAACTGTTCTCAGTTAGTAATGCATATTGGGACTCACTCTAGTGGACTCCTAATGTTGATCATTGCATTCGCCTTTGTAACTCACATGCTTCAGATAGTAACGTAGGACGTCTTAAAATCATGGTTTTTTTGAAGGATGCGTTTATCTTCGAATTTGTTAATGAGTTCTGGTAGTTATAAGTATTTCAATGAGTGATTATGATTGCGACTGTTGAGGACATGTGTGAAGAACATGTCCCACATTGGATAATTAGAAAAAGAGTTGGTTCTTAATATACATTGGATGGACTCACCACTTACAAGGCTTAAACTTTAAAGTGGGTATGATTCCAAAAGTGTATATTAGGCCAAGACAATGTAGATGCGGACCTATGCCATTTCTCTCCAAATGTATCGGGCCTTACGTGAGCTCACGGGCAGACTTTTGAGGCAAACTCTCTCCCAACAAGTGGTATTAGAGCCAATGGTTAGCGATTGTTGAGTTCAAACCCACTTAGATGACACCAAGTCCAGTAGCCAATACCAAGCTCGATTGGCTCACATGGATTCTCCATGTGAAAGCAAAACTCTCAAGTTGTCTAGAATTCTTAAGAGGAATTATCTTTATTGTTTCCTAATTAGATAGGATAACAATTAGGTTTCACATTGAAAGTCTACCACCTCCTTCCCTTGGTCTATAAAAGGGAGGGCAGGGTGTCAAGATTTGTGTCTAGTGGGTTGTGGGTTGAGAGCGGTATACTATGAGTTGAGAGCGAGAAGCAAGACAAAGAGATTGTGAGTTAAGAAGGTGCGTCTCCTCCTTTTGTAATCCATTGTTCGATTAGTGGATTATTGATTTCTCTCTATGGATGTAGGCATCATTGGTCAAACCACGTAAATTTCTATTGTCTTATGTGTGTGTGTGTGTGTGTGTGTGTGGTGATTCGTTTTGAGGACAACAATTGGTATCAAAGTCTAGGTCCAAATTTGGGTGTCCACCAAAGTGCTCAAAATAAATTTCTAATAGCACTAGGGCGTTCCTCTCTTCGAGATGAAACTCCAACATCAAAATGTGTCAGAAACGAACGCTGGACGCGTCCCCATGTGCTGCCTAATCATCGGTGCACGAGATTTATTATTGACAAGCGCCAAAAGGTGATCCACGTGCCAGGAAGGGGTCACACGCACTCTCATGCACCTAGAGGAAGTCCCAAGCGCCCACACATGCGCAAGGAGGTAGACCCACGCACTCGCATAAGCGCGGAGGAGGGTCCCACTTGCCCGCATGCGTAAGAGGTGGCAATCACGTGCTCCCATGCACTCGTACGCACCAGGGGGAGGTTCGACGCTCCAGCACGCACTAGATACGAGCCAGCCGCGCCAAAAACGTGTTAATCGTGCACTATGTGAGCTCTTATGCCACGCAGTCGTCTAGTCAAAGTTGAGTCAGTGCCACGTTAGTGCCACATCATCAGCCACATTAGCAAAGGAATATTTTGAGATTATTTCCGCTGGTAAATTATAATTTCAGTCCCTAGAGTTTTTGGTAATTACAGTTCAATCCTTAGAGTTTCTATTAATGATAAATTAGTTTCTAAAATTATTGATAATTATATATTTGTCCCTATAGTTGCTATAAATTATAGTTTAGTCCCTAAAATTTTTTATTTTGTTAATTTGGTCCTAAAACTTTTTGATTTTGTCAATTTGGTTTCAGAACTTTTTAATTTTTATAGTTTGGTTCTAGAATTTTTTAATTTTGATAGTTTAGCTTTTTTTGAGATTTCTC
>BRYE01000024.1:6874859-6877359 GCA_030159115.1 Actinidia arguta var. hypoleuca
TTTTAATTCAATCGGGCTTTCAAAGACTTTTAACTTATTTACTTGTCATGAGTTAATTGAATGCCCAAACCATAATGGAGTAGACGCATAAAAGGCCAAGAGAGAGGAGAATGGCATGTGAAACAAGCCCAAGAAGCCCAATGGGAAAGAAGTTGGCGCAATCTTGGAGTAGAGCACAAGAATTAGTCAACTTTCCTTTTTGATAACATTATCTTTGATTTTATTTAGTTTTCTTTTGATGTTCTTCAGTTTTGGAAAAACTAAGGCTAGCTTGGTCTTCCAATTTGTTTACTTTCCTATTTCTATTTAGTCAAGTTTTGACATTCTCAATTTTTCCTTTTATCTAGTCTTTAGTTTAATTTTATCAAGAGTCTTTTTGTCCTTTAGAACACAACCCTAGCCCTATTTAAGAGGGGTTCACATCATATGTGAGACAGTTTTTAGTTTGTAATACAATTTTGGTGAGAAGTTTTTTCTCCTCTATTCGTCATTGAACTCTCAACGAATGAACAAGTGTATCAGCTTATAACGTTCAAACTTAATTGATATTATTGATTCTTGTTTTATTCATAAACAATGGGTCAATAATCCTTTTTTTTATATATATTATTGGTTCTTGTTTCTCTAAACAACGGGTCAATAATCCCTTTATTTAAATTTGTACTTGGCGATCCGGGAATTGAAACAACATTGATCAACGAGTTTCACAACTCTTGTGAGGTTTGTATCATAAGCTCGTCAAGGCCAATTTCATCAAGGAATCTCATTATCCAGACTGGTTGGCCAACATGGTCATCGACCCTAAATATGGGGGGAAGTAGAAAGTATGTAATGATTTTACTGACCTAATAAGGTCTACCCTAAAGACAGTTTTCCTTTGCCAAAGATTGATCTTATTGGTGATGTCACCTCCAAGCATGAACTCCTCAACTTTGTGGATGCTTTTTCGAGGTATCATCCGATCAAAATGCATCCTCCCGACGTAGAAAAGACTTTTTTCATCACAGAAAGAGGATTGTATTGCTATAAGGTCATGCCTTTTGGGTTGATGAATGAAAGGGCGATATACCAAAGATTGGTCAACAAGATGTTCAAAGAGATGATAGAAAAAACTATAGAGGTTTATATAAATGACATGATGATCAAAAGCCTCAAAGCAACTAATCACGTCACCCACTTGGAAGAAACATTTGGTATTCCGCGACATCATATGATGCTTAACCTCTCCAAGTGCATCTTTAGGGTGTCTTCAAAAAAATTCTTGGTTTCCTAGTGATGAAACGAGGGACTAAGGAAAATCTACACCAGATTCAAGCTCTACTCGCAATAAGCTCGCCTAGGAACATACACGAGGTGCAAGAATTAACTAGGTGAGTAGCCGCTCTTAACAAATTTGTCTCAAAGTCAACAGACAAGTGCTTGCTATTTTTTAAGATCTTAAGGAATAATAAAGCCTTTGAATGGACAGATGAGTCCAAAATGGCATTCTAGTAGCTGAAAGAATATCTTGGATTGACTCATTTACTCACAGTTCCTAACATGGGCGAAGAGCTCATCCTATACCTTTCCATCTCATCCACAACAAAGAGTGTAGTGTTCATCCGAGAAGAAGATAAAGTTCAAAAGCCAGTGTACTAAATCAGCAAGGTTCTCATAGGGGCTAAGACCAGATACTTAAAGATTAAGAAGCTCGCCAATGTCTTCCTGATCTCCGCAAGGAAACTTTGCTAATATTTCCAAGCACATCCCATTATTGTACTAACGGATTAGCCCTTGAAGCAGATTTTATAATGACCTAATACGTCGGAGTATGCTATACACATTGGATGCAAAGCCACTAACAATGAGGCTGAATATGAGGCTCTCCTCGTCGTACTAAAGGTTGCAATAGAATTGAGAGTAAAATCCTTGGACGCCTTTAGTGATTCCCAACTTGTAGCGAATCAGGTTCAATGGGATTACCTCACCAAGAATCTCCGAATAGTAGCCTATCTAAATAAGGTAAAGACCATTTTAATGAAGATCAAGGATTTCAAGATTTGCCAAATTCCAAGATAAGAGAACAAGAAAGTTAATGCCTTGGCTAATCTAGCCTCAGCCTTCGATTTCACCTTGGACAGGAGTGTCCCTCTAGAATTCTTTCCAATTCCAAGTATTGATGTTGCCAAAATTGTCTTCCAAGTAGTAGTTGACCTGACTTGGATGGACAACTTTATCACGTATCTCCATGATGGGAAGTTGCCATCAAATAGACTCCGGGCATGATAGATCCAATATTGATCAGCCAGATTTTGCCTCCTCCATGGAACTTTGTACAAGAGGTCTTTCTTAAGACCACTCTTGAGATATCTCTGACTCAAGGAAGCATATTACGTGCTTAGAGAGATTCATAAAGGCATCTATAGAAATCATTTTGAGGTAGGTCAATGGTTAAGAAGGTTGTTCGTCAAGGATATTTTTGTCCTCAGATGGAACGAGATGCGATGTCATTCACTAGGAA
>BRYE01000024.1:6882359-6894859 GCA_030159115.1 Actinidia arguta var. hypoleuca
GCATTTGCCAATTAGTAATGTTATGGTATCCAAGTTGAATATAAAATGATGCTTACCAAAATATTGTTTTAATCAATTCAATTGTTAGACTTGTTACACATTGCTCACTTAAATCATCCAAATTTAACATATTTAATTTAGAAGTTATTCTACTTATTGTCAATTAATTTTAGGTTAAACATCTCGATCCTCTCTAACATGATATCAAAGACAAGTCTTGGGTGACTCTCTTGTTCCACTGCACCATTCTCACGTAGGAAAGTCTCTGCACGGGTTATACCTTACCATCTCCTTGTCACCTCCAAGTGCATCCAAACTGCACGTATGGGGGGAGTGTTGGACTTGTCTCCACATCGCTCATCTAAGCACCCAAATTTAACAATCTAATCTAGATTTACTCCACCTATTGCAAATTAGTTTTAGGTTGGTTACCTCGATCCTTTATAACATGGTATCAGAGTTAAGTCTTGTGTGACTCTCTGTCTCACCTCTCCTCGTCACCTCCACATGTATCCGGGATGTATGTGCGAGAGAGTATTAGACTTGTCCCATATTACTTACGTAAAATACTAAAACTTAACATATCTAATCTATAGACTACTCTACCTATAACTAATTAATTTTAAATTGGATCCATTGATCTTCTTTTAATACCAACAATGCATTGGGAACAAATTATACGGTAGGTAAATTCTTTTGTCCAACTAAGGTTATTACAACTTCACGTAAACCTACATCTTAGTTTTTTTGTTTCTTTTTTAGGTTTCGAGCCTTTTTAATTATTAAACAATCTCCACCTAAAATTAAGAAAAAATAAAATTCTATATTTATTCCACGCCAAATGAGTTCGAGTGACACCACTCATTATATATACACCACTAGCATTGTAACATTTGGTCACAACACATGACTCTTTATCATTATTGATGGACCGTGTCTAATGTAAAGTTAAACATTACTTCCTCTATTCTTAGTTTTTCTTTTTCTTTTAGGATGTCCTCAAAAGATTGTTCATTTTAAAAAGTCAAAACATAAAATTTATATACTTTAAAAAAAATTATTGATAATAAATAGCTAGAAATATACTTGAAGGTGGGAAACAAATAGATCAATATTAGAACTAATATCTCTAAATTTGAATTTCAATGTAATACTCGCATATTTTTTAGAAAAAATTATAACTCTAAAATAGGACCAATAATTTGGGACGAAAGGAGCACAACATACTAGGAAAGTATAAGGTTAACTTTTGATCGAATTGAAATTATAAGAACTAAAGTGGAATTTGGTTGAAACTAGAGGGTAAAAGTGACATTACGCTATAGGAATTCTTATCTCAAATCACTTTTCTACGTTTCCCTTGATACCTATGCGCTCGGTTGATGGACAGAGAAACTTCTAAGAGCCTCGGTTACGAGAGCTGCGAAAGTCAGAAGGAGGCTCTTCGGTCAAAATCTCATCACTCTCAAAACCTAGCGTTTCAAATTTCAACCCACCCCCAAACCCTTTCGCTGTTTCTTCGCTTGGCATTTCTCTGATCGATCATCAGATCAATTCAAATCTCTAATTTCCAAAAAAACACAGCACTAGAAAGGAGGAAGAAGCACAAGGATGAAGAGAGTCTTCGGCGTTAAGAAAGACAAGGAACCCCCTCCTTCCATTGAAGACGCCTCCGATCGGGTCCTCTCTCTCTCTCTCTCTCTCTCTCTCTCTCTCTCTAATTGTTGTTATCTGAGCTGGTTTGTGACTTTTTCCTTTATGAATTTGTTCAGTTTAAGGTTATATTAAAGTTTTGAGGATGAAATTGGATGTGAATGTGATCTTTTGGGATCTCATTTGGTGTATTTATCAAACAATTTAGACAGGATCGGATGCTTGTGATTGGAACGAAAATTTGACTTTCAATACATCCATGCCCACGTTGCTTTATTGCAAAGCTTTGGGTTTTGTTACTAAACTTAATTCTAGGTATTTATTCAATAATTTTTATTCACTATATATGTTAGATGTTGAGAGTCTTGAGCCGGTTTACAGATGTATTCTAAGCTTTATTATCATGAGAAACCCTATGTTTCATCTATGTGACATGGTATGTAACATGGCACGAATGGCAAGGAAGTGATGCTATGGTTTTCGGATCGCTTGTTATATGTTGTTGGACCCATCTCCTAACAACTTATGGTTTTGGCACAACTGGTGACCTAACATGATATCACAGATTTGGTTTCTAGGAGCAGTGGTGGAGCCAGAATTTTGGTGAATGGGGTCATCTAGTAATTAGTTAATTAACTTTTCACTTTTACGAATTTAAGGAAATATTTTTTATGGTACAAAGAGCTAACATCCTCGTAATATATATAAACAATTTCTTTTTAAAAAATTGAAACACATTTTGAGTTAAAAAAGTATGCATTAGATTGTTTTTTAGAAACTTACAATAACATAATTGACCATACAATCCAATTTTTCAGTGCTTTTCAAGGCATATGGAGGGGGTGGGGTGGGTGGGTTCAAAATGTATAAATACTTATAATGGAAAGAAAACATTAATTATATCCATCATTTTCTTAAAAGCTCCGTAAGTTCAATTGAACTCGCTTAGACTAATGCACGAATTATATCCATCATTTTCTTAAAAGCTCTATAAGTTCAATTGAACCCGCTTAGACTAATGTGGATCCACCCATGTCTAGGAGGTTTTGGGATCATGTTCTTTGTTAGCATTGGTTACCTGTTTGCAATCTGCCTATACACTTCTTCGGTGATGTTGTTCTCCTATGCATGTTTGGATGTTTGCATCTCTATGTACAAGATGGAGTTATGGGGTTGCACGTGAGGGGGGTGTTGGATAGCTTGTTACATTGTTTTTCCCAACAGGTAAATCTTTTTGGACAATTGATTCATACAATGGTTTCATGGACACTAAAATGTGCATTATTTGGAGTTGTAGATTCTGAGTTTGATGTAGCTCGAATGGGGACTACTCAGATACCCAAATATGGTGCTTAGGGTGCTACGTTGAATAATAGTGTTTAACAAAACATAAATTTTTACAGAGATTTTTAAGGGCTAGAAATCAGAAAATTAAGACAAAGAAAGAGAATATGATGGGAATTCTAGGAATCACTCTTAGAAGTTATAGGCATCACACCTAGGTGAGAATTCCACCCCACACCCCACAAAGAAGCTACAAAAGCTCTTCAAATTCTATAAAACTGATCTCTTTTGATCTAGAAACATTACATGCCTTTATGTGAACTTTTCATACTTCCTACAACAAGGACAGGTGACCAATGTCCAGAAATTCTGCAAATCTCTAAAATGCCCTTAACCTTTAAATTCTAGAAAACGATCAAGAAAGCGATGATATTAATACCTAACCTAGAAAACACTAATTTAAGACTTTAATAGGTCTAGAAACTAAATTACACCCTAATCCTATTGGTCAAATATGTTTGGCATGAAATCAGTAATTTCCAAAATTGTTTGTTTCTTCAGTTTTGGTTTCTCTTGATCTTTTTGTAGACTGCATTAAAGTGTTTTAATATTCTCGTTCATGCAAGAAAACATACTAATGTTGACAAATTGTTTGGCTTGGTTACCTCATGTCAAATGTTGGAAAACAGTGGAAGAGCTAGTGTTTATTCTTTAACTATGGGGAAAACATTGTAGCTTGGAGTGAAAGGCATGTCATTTGTGTTGGCAACACCCATGTCAGCTAGTATTTCCTCTATTCACTAACATATCATCTGCCCAATTTTTTTTTTGTTTTAGTGAAACACAAGGGCGTTTTGTTTGTCATTTCTAACCAAACCAAGCATTTGTCCCAATTAATTTGGGGTTGGCTACATGATTCTTTTTACGCCATTGGGCTATATCAAGGGCTAAATGTTCACTGAAATTCAATCCAATCATATATTTTTTTATTACTGCATTCAATGTTAACTTCGGACTACTCCTCTCTCTAGTGTCGTTACTACCAATAATCATATCACTTCTTACTACCGCATCAATAGGTGTACGACATATATGTCCAAACTAAGTCTATTCTCTCTTAACTTATCCTCAATTGGTGCAACCCCTACCATGTCACGAATGATAGCATTTCTAATTCTACCATTCCTAGTCTTACGGCACATCCACTTCAACATTCTCATCTCCGCTACATTTATTTTAGTCACTTGTTGCTTCTTAGTAGCCCAACATTCTGTTCCATATAGCATCGCCGGTCTTATAGCCGATCTATAACATTCTCATCTCCGCTACACTTATTTTAGTCACTTGTTGTTTCTTAGCAGCCCAACATTCTGTTCCATATAGCATCGCCAGTCTTATAGCCAATCTATAGAATTTTCCTATTAACTTGGGTGGTACTCTTCGCATAGTACTCCAGAAGCCGCTCTCCACTTGAGGCTTGAGCCAACCAAATTGTATTCTATATGATATATCATCAACAATCTCACCATCTTTGCTAAAAATAGAGCCTAAGTACTGAAACTTCTCGCTCTTTAGTATCTCTTAATTTTGCATCTTCACACATTCGCTATGGGAACTTTTGCTTACACTAAATTTGTATTCCATGTACTCCGTCTTGTTTCTACTTGTCTTAAAACCTTTTGACTTTAGTGCTTCTCTTCAAGTTTCTAACTTCGCATTGACACCTCTTCCGATTTCATCAACTAATAATATATAATCGGCGAACAATGTAAACCATGGTACATCATCCTGATTATGTCTAGTCAGTTTATTTATAACTAAGGCAAAAAGATAAGGGCTCAAGGTAGAATCCTAGTGTAATTGTACTGTGATTGGGAATTCACTCGATTCTCCAATCGGTGATCGAATCATAGTGACACCACAATCATACATTTCTTTAATCACATCAATGTATCCCCTTGTAACTCTTTTCTCTCCCAAACCCACCAAATAATATCTTCTGAAATCCTATCATAAGCTTTTTCTAAGTCTATAAAAACCATATGGAGGTCATATCGATTTGTCATTTCTATATTTTCTATTTATATCAATTCATAAATGTACTTGAAATAGATTAGAATCAATGAGTTATTCATCTACAGGTATTGTACAGTTGACATGCCAATGTTGTTTTCTTTTTGGAGAGATTGTTTTGAGTTGTCGCTTTCCATCTGGTTTCCTTTTTTCTTCGTTTAGCTTGTAAGAAGCAGATTGAAATTTGAATTGAAAGAGTCTTTGGAGTGGTTGTCCATGGTATGTATCTCATTACTACAATTCATACATCTCTCTATCCAGCAGAATGTGAGAGCAACGTCAAACATTCAATTTCATTGGGATTTAACTGACAGCAAATATGTCTTAGTATTTTTCATCTAGGGAGATATACCATTGTGGATCATTTTTATGAGAAAAGACAAATTTCACAGAAGAAGCACTGGATTGTCTTTTGCTCCCACAAGACTCAATGTAAACTGATTAACTACACAGGTGAAAAAAAAAGGTATTTTGATATTGGCAAGAAAGCAATATTCAGCTTTATTTTAGGTGGTTGGAGTTATTTCACTCTAGCCATATTCTTGTTAACCTTCTGATTGATTTCCTGGTTACCGCCCCATATTTTTCGCAAATTAGCAAGTTGTTCATTGAAAAAAAAAGACAAGCAAATTATTGGTATGATAACAGTTCCCTAGTCATTACGAAGAAATATAGCTTGCTTCAGTTGCCCTTCTTTGCATTTTTTGAATATGCTCAGTCTACCTCTGATTTGAGACTTCACGTTTTCTTAATTTATTGCAGATTAACAAAAGAGGCGAAACTGTTGATGAGAAGATCAAAAAGCTTGACGCTGAACTTGCTAGATATAAAGAGCAGATCAAGAAAACCCGACCTGGACCTGCTCAAGAAGCTGTCAAAGCTCGAGCCATGAGGGTTCTCAAGCAAAAGAGAATGTAAGTTATCTGTTTTATGTGATTTCTTCGTAGCCTTGATGTACTTACAGATTGTGGCATGCCGACTAAATACTTTAGCTTTAAAACAGTAATACCTCTTGATACTAAATACCTGGGCAGTCGGTATTTTTCAGAAGTTATATCTGAGTTTGTTGGATAAGTTTGGGTTGATAAGAGACTTAAGTTGGGTAGGAAACTGCCTTGCATTCAAGAGATTTAGCTCAGGTAGATCAGCACAAGTCAAGTTTGAAGAAACTGGGAGGACCTTTGTGAGATCTTGTTTTGTTTTTTTCCCTCATATTTATTCAAACTGGGATTTCTTACTATGCCCTGTTCGATAAGCGTATGGAAAGATGCACACATGATAGTGGGGTAAACATAGAGAGTTTTAATAGAGGGGACCTGAAGAGCTATCTTGTGTGATTTGAGAAGAATTTGACGGGAAAAAGCTTTCATGTACTTTTGTTTGACAACTATTTATCCTCGTTACTTGCTCTCTCTCTCTCTCTGGTGGGAGCTTCATCACCACTTGGTTTAAAGTGCTGGGACACCATAACTTGGTGTTGTTCCACACTGGGGAACTTTTGACTACATCCTTTGAAGAGATTGGTGACAAATCGTAAATTGAACTCAAGGTAAATTGAACTCAAGGCTTCTGAATTTGAATATGGCACTAATACACTTTGTGGTTATTATAAGTATGGATGTAAGAAGCATGTGGTTCATCAATTATCTATACCAACCACAACCTATCGGAAGCAGGAAACCTTTCGGAAATGCACCTTTCGCTGCAAAATATTCTTTCTTGATTTTCATTCTTCTTAGCTCTTGTCTTACATGTGTGTGTGTGTATTTTTTTTTTTTCAGATGCCTTTGGATTCAAAAGTGAGGGAAACTTCCTTTAACTTTGTATTCATCTAGTCACACACACCTCAATTTGTACTGTAGAATGATCTCTTATGTTATTTATATTTTTAATTCTTTTGGTTTGGTGATTTGAGAAGGATGCCCTAATTCCTAAATGACCTTTCTTGTAACTTAAAAATTGTCTAACTGAAATCAAACTTTTGGAGTGGGTGTGCTCAATTAATGAACCAGGTTTGATAATGAAATGGGAATTGAGCTTTTTGACCCTTTATTTAATTGCTTCAGTTGGATATTCTGTGAAGCATTGTTTTTTCTATTACATGAATAATGACAACTGTTTGATATACACTGATTTTGGAATTGCTTTAATAAAACTTGATCAAAGATTTTGAATAATGATAATATCTTTTTGAATAACAGAAGAAAATCAGACCCGAAGGGACATAAACACACGAATAGAGATAGCTAATTCGAGAAATTTCTAATGCATGTCTTTGGTTTGCTTGAAATTGAAATTGTTTGAAACTAAACAGAGAAACATAAATCCCCTCCTTTCCCTTAGAATTAGAAAAAAAATAAAAAAAATCCAATTGATGTTCAAATATATGGCCATGGGAGATAGGCTGTGATTCCCTGCCCTGACTTCACAACTGGGGTATGTTGTTTGACAATATTCTGATATAGGTTTCAGAAAAACTTGATATAATTTGGCACTTGGCACTTCTTTGCTAAAATGTTCCCACTTTAGCTTTGTGCTCCTATGTCACTCATTATGTGCGATGACTATTATTTATTAACGTGATATTAATGCATGCCTAAGGTCCCTAACAAAACTTTTTAAAGAGTTGCAAATTTGTTTGAACATCACATTGGAGTTTTGAGTTACTGCAGAAGTGTAATTAATTGGTTGAAATTAGCCGTTAAAAAGGATGGGAATATACAGTTTTGACTTGTAAGCTGAAGTTTAGTCAACAAAATTGGAATTGATGTGTTCTTCGACAGTGTTGTACTTGTGCCTTGTCCGCATCTGCATTGTAATTTTTAAGTTACAATTTTAATACTACATTATGCACAAGGATAAAGCATATTGTTGTTTTCGTTTCTATTGGCTTATAATGTGGTCAATGCAAGTGTTCAAAAAAGTTAATGGAATTGCACTCATGAATAGAATTTCCTTTTTCTAATACTGTTTTACACCAAAAAAAGGCTACCATCTTTCTTGATTTGTGCGTTTTTATGATATAGATACTACCCATTGTGTCCATGGACAGGTATGAAGGACAACGTGATATGCTTTACAATCAGACCTTCAATCTAGACCAAGTTGCATTTGCTTCTGAGGGAATTAAAGATGCTCAGCAAACAGTATGTCTTGTGGAGCTTCTTGACGTTTTTTTTTTTTACAATTATGTAACATTTTAAATGGTTCTATTAGATTCATACATGTTTTTGTCTTTATCAACCAATGGTTCTTGAAATGTAAGAGTTCCATGTATTTGGCTATAGAAAAAGCTAAAATAACAGCCACATCAGTGTAGCCTAATTTAATGCAATTTAAGTTTAGGCCTGCGAGTACGACTTTGGGATGACATTAATTGCATGACTGTCAAAATGATATTTCTTTAGTTTTTCTTTAACACGGCTTTGATGATTAAGCTGTCTCAGACTCTTAGCTAATGACAACATTGGACATTTTATGTAAGATTCACTGTGCTAGAGTATGGTTATTATGGGCCTACGCTATATTCATCATAAGATTATTGTTTTTCTTGTTAGCGCCCTAAGGGGCATGGTTCAAGGAATTTCAGACGGAGCTTGTTCTGTACCCTGATTGGAACCTGCTGCCTACCTCATGAGAGGTAGGGGACAACCCATTTGTTACTGGGGACGGATTTCTTTCTAACATGACTGATTGATCTGTGTCCTCGTTTCTCTCATGCTCCATATTAGTATCCATTTTGTTTCTAAGGAAATGAGTGTCCTGTATGCACTTTTTAGTAAATCGTATCAATTAATAAGGGCTTGAATTTGCCACAACTAATCTTGTTGCATTCTTACCAGATGTCAGCTTTGAAATCGGCTAACAAAGAGTTGAAAGGAATGATGAAGACCGTGAAGATTCAAGAACTAGATGTTTGTATATGTTCTTTTAATTGATTCTTCATCTTCTGTTGTGGCTATTTACAAAAAAATTCTAATACTGGATACTTGATTATATGTAGAGCTTGCAAGACGAGATGATGGACCTGATGGATGTGAGCAATGAAATCCAAGAGTCACTTGGTAGAAACTATAATGTACCTGATGACATTGATGAGGAAGATCTCATGGGTGGTGAGCTTTTGTGTTGTATATCGAACTATGTTGAAGAGAAAATATCCTATGTGTGGTTACCGGAAATAGAAGCAACAGATCTATTGTCCTTCCTGCTTCCTGCTTTTCACGGGGAAGAAAAAATGTCATTGGATTTGTACATTTTATCTTTGTACTGGTTGGAGATTAACCACAGAGAAAAAAATAACACCTCTGAGACTAGTATGTGAACCTTGTGAGCCTCTCCTCATAGCCAATTGGTTTTGAGTTGGATGCTTGAACAATGGTATCAATGCTAGGCTTTTGGATTAGACTCTCTATTTCGCAGTATTTTGGTTCCTCCTTGTTTGTGCTATAAGTGCACTTTGTTTCAATATGATCCCTATGTTCTGATTCATTGTTCACCTCTCCACACCCACATATGTGGGAAGTTTTGGAAGTTGTCCTACATCGATTACCCCTCAAACTAGTTTATGAAAGCCTCTCCACTCATTGCTTATTGGTTTTGAGTTGGATGCTATAACAGTACAGAAATGTGAACTGTTGTTATTAAGTGAACAGAATTATCAAGGACTACAAAAGCATCTTCTTTTAGCGTGGCATCCCTGGGGTTAGTAACCTCTGGAGTTCCATTAGTCATCTGAGGTACATATATTACGTGGAAGGTCCAAGCTTTGCTCTATATCATATTTAGCCTAAGTTCCTGCAGCAGAGTTGCATTATTGGTGGAAAATATAATTTTGAACATATTTTGATGTCCTTTTTGACATTGGGATGCAGAGCTTGATGCTTTGGAAGCTGACATGGGATTTGAGATTGAGGGGGATGGGGTGCCTGCATATCTTCAGCCTGATAAGGAGCCTGATTTGGAAGACTTGCCAGCAGCACCATCAGGGCACGCAGCAGTACCAGCTGGCAGAGCCGGCAACCAGGTAAATTTTCAACTTAGTTGCCCCTCAGGAATCCTTTTTCTTACATTTCTTTGCATGCATGGAATTGAGAATTGTATTTCATAATAGCATACCTGATGATTTGCCTGAAATGAAATATTCCATTAAGGCTCTGTTTTTGGTTTTTATTTTCCGGAAAGTGCAAAAAACTTGTATGGTGATCTGTTTTGGAAAATTGTTTAGGAAAATTGTCTAAAAACAACTCACTTTTCAGGAACACCAAAAAGATATTTTTCGAACACGGTTATTGCAAAGAGTGAAGAGGGATAAGGGAATGATGAGTATTTTTGAACTTCTCATTATTTTTTTTTTCTGAAAACACAACTGCAAACTAAGACAATGAAACAATACTAAACAGAATTGTTCCTACTACATTGTTTCACTGTCATGCATTTTTATTCTATCCATTTCTTCTTTTCCCCTGAAGTCCCTTCGATGATACAATATACCATAATGAGATAAATTGCAGTATGTAGTTTTCCATATTTATTTTTTCAGTCATGTATCTATTGTCTATATAGTGGGTATTCAACGTCTTTCAACTCTGCTTGACAGGCCGAGGATGAATTTGGTTTACCTGCTGTTCCGTCATCTATACGTAGTTAGATGGAGTTGGCTAGTTAGAGAATTTGCAGTATGTTATGGTATTCACTATTTGGCTGGTTGGCGAACCATTGTGAACACATTGTGTAGAAAATGACTTTGATTGGGGCAGTGTTTCCACATGTGGGAGGCAGGGAAATTTCTTTCAAATAATTTGGAGCTATATTTCATGGCAAGTACCGTTGTGGATCTCGTATCTGAGAAGAAAATAGAAGAAATTTTTTTTTTTGTTAATACCAGTTCCTTGTGGAAATATTTAGTAAAGCGAAGACCACTAATACTTCTGTCACGTTGTCCAATGCTTTCTTTTGTGGAGATTTTGTTTAATGTGTTTCATGTGCTGTAACCATTGTAGCATGATTTGTTCGACATAGCCAGAACGACATTATAAAAACGGTATAAAAAAACTGTGTAAGAACTAAATTCTCTTTTGGTATGGTTTGGGAGATGCATATTTTTTTTCGAATACTTACAATTGCAAGTACAAACTTGCGGATTATTCACAGCTGGTCTGGGTTGACTGCTAATGCACGTCATCTTGAGTATCAAGGTGGGAGCTTTCTCGGTTTTGTTTTGTAGTTTGATGTGCTAATAGTGATGGTTCTAACAACTTATGCTTTCTGAAATATGAGTTAGTAGATACATCAATTGGGGGGGAAGCGTTAGGGGGGTTTAGGCTCACCCGTCACCAAAAATGTCTGCCCCCGTAACAACACTCCTAGCCACACGGTATGGTGAAAATCTCAAAATACATCAATGCGAAAGTACAATCAAACTGTTTAGTGCATTAGAACAAAAGAACGCTAGCAGGAGTGTTTGTTTCTGGGGCCAAAGCCTCAGACCTGGTGAGCAGACTTGCAGGGTCCAATTACAAAGGGATGAACCTAAAGCTGCCAGTAACACGGTTAGATGGAGATAGTGCTGTTAATATCTGCAACTAGTACCAGCAGTCATAGATTCTACATTGTTCAAGCTCCTGGTAGCTTTTTCAAATAGACTGATCAAATGAATGATAATATTTACAAGTAATCATCAAGCCAATCCTGTTGAGATTGTTACTTGGAAAATATGAAATTGAAGAACTGATATCAAAACGGTGATGAAGGAAACTGACGGATTTTGGTTCCGTTTTAAAGGTACTATGGAATGAATGAGAGAGGTAAATCCCAAAAGTGATCAAATTTAGGAAGAAACAAGAGTCAGATATGGGTAGGCCAGTGGCATATTTTCCAGACAACTAATTTTCAGAGAGATCCTGATTAATTCGCAAAGACTACAGCAATGTACAAGTGACAAAAAGGCAAATCGACGTACATCAGCTCCTAACAGAGGTGGTCACCAAATGTTTAGACGTGTACTGTTAAGCGACAGCGATGGCTACCGACCTTGATATAGTTTCCATTGGAGGAATAAGCTAGACATAGTTTCAACTTCTCAAGTTCTTTCTTTAGATATTGATATTGACCTGCAGAAAAATGAATGCACAATAATATTCGGAAATCAGATTTGGCCAAGTCTTCTGTTGAAAAGTGACTCTAAAGATGAGAGAAAGTGCTTACAAATCTATTAAATCTAGATTAGAAAAAAAAAAAAAGTAGCAACATAGAAATGATGAAAATTATTTTGAGTTTTGTCATCCATTCATTTTTCTTATTTTCATTTACTTCGAATTTTCGAGATTGACAGGTGCCGGACAATTGGAGATTAACCTACCCTTCCTCATGAGACATGAGGGCTATTAATTTGCTGTACCTTCAGGCTATGATTTCTATAAAACCGTTACAGAACTTGCTTTAAGGCTTTAGACCTAATGGTCCATCGCGAAACTTGGCCTATTATTGCT
>BRYE01000024.1:6899859-6902359 GCA_030159115.1 Actinidia arguta var. hypoleuca
ATCATCTTAACCGTTTCAATCTTGAAGACAAACTCTAGAATGGCCAAAAGTCGCATTTCCATCTTTTTGTAATTAGAAAGATCTGGAGAGAAAAGAGAGAGGATTGTTACATCTGTTGTGGTAAAAATCTGAGAGAGCAACCAACAGTCAGAATTGCTCCTCAGCACTGGACTTCAGCTAAACTGGGGCCACCTGCACAGCAATGAGCAAAAGTAATCGGCTGGAGTAAGGCCGCTCAAAATTCTTCCAGCGTATGAATCAGACCAAGACGATCAGAAAATAATTATGGGCAATGTGGGCGAGCACAATAATGAATGTGTTTGTGGTGCCTGTTGAGCGTACCTTTTTGTTATGAGGGAGCGACCTTTATATAGACGGAATAATGAGTCGTGTAGATGAATCACGGCGAGTTCCTCGGACTAATAAGCATGGGAGGATATCCCAATAAAATTTGGAGACTAATATGAGGGTGCCATCTGGTGAGCAATCCGTATTCTCAGGTGTTGTGATGGAGCTGAAGTCTATTGGGGACAGTTCTCTTGTAGAGTTGGAATTCTCACCAAAGCGGACTCTGATTAGGCGAAAGAGTGATTGAGAAGGAGTCTCATGATGACAGACTTATAACGGAGATGGAGTCCTTTTAGAGAATAAGTCCTCATGGAGATGGTCTATGACTAGACGAATTTTTTACCCCACATCAGTAGCCCCCCTACTTGAGATGCCGAGGTGAAACACTTGGTATCATCGAGTAGCCCTTTGGGCAAGGTGAGCACTTTTGAGCTGCTTGGGCGAGGTGAACACCTTTGAGCCCCTTCGGCGAGGTGAACACCTGTGAGCCCTATGGGTGAGGTGAACTCCTTTAAGATCCTTGTGCGAGGTGAACACCTACGGCGAGGTGAACACCTTGGAACCCCGAGGTGAACACCTTGTGCGAGGTGAACACCTTTAAGCCCCTTGACCGAGGTGAGCACCTTTGAGCCCCTTAGACGAGGTGAACACCTTTGAGCCTCTTGGGCGAGGTGAGCACCTTTGAGCCCCTTGGGCGAGGTGAGCACCTTTGAGCCCCTTGGGCGAGGTGAACACCTTTGAGCCTCTTGGGCCCACCTTTAAGCTCCTTGGGCAAGGTGATTACCTTCGGCGAGGTGAACATCTGTGAGCCCCTTAGGCGAGGTGAACACCTTTGAGCCTCTTGGGCGAGGTGAACACCTTTAAGCTCCTTGGGCGAGGTGAATACCTTCGGCGAAGTGATCACCTGTGAGCCTCTTGGGCGAGGTGAACACCTTTAAGCTCCTTGGGCGAGGTGAATACCTTTAAGCTCCTTGTGCGAGATGAACACCTTTAAGCCTCTTGGGCGAGGTGAACACCTTTTGAGTCTCTTGGGCGAGATGAACACCTTTAAGCTCCTTGGGCGAGGTGAACACCTTTGAGCCCCTTGGGCGAGGTGAAAACCTTTGAGCCTTTTGGGCGAGGTGAATACCTTTAAGCTCCTTGGGCGAGGTGAACACCTTTAAGCCTCTTGGGCGAGGTGATTACCTTCGGCGAGGTGAACACCTTTGAGCCTCTTGGGCGAGGTGAACACCTTTAAGCCTCTTGGGCGAGGTGAACACCTTCGGCGAGGTGAACACCTTTGGGCGTGGTGAATTCGGAGCTGACCTCATTTTTCCTCGGTCAAGAGGGTTCAGAGATGACCTCGTTTTATTTCGGTCAAGAGGGTTCAGAGATGACCTTGTTTTTTCCTCGGTCTGAAGGGTTCGGAGATGATCTCGTTTTACCTTGGTTAGGAGGGTTCGGAGATGACCTTGTGACCTCGTTTTTTCTCGGTCTAGAGGGTTCGGAGATGACCTTGTGACCTCGTTTTTTCTCAGTCAAGAAGGTTCGGAGATGACCTCGTTTTACCTCGGTCAAGAGGGTTCGAAGATGACCTTATTTTTCCTCGATCCGGAGGGTCCGGAGATGACCTCGTTTTACCTCGATCAAGAGGAGATGACCTCATTTTACCTCGGTCAAGAGGGTTCGGAGATGACCTCGTTTTTCCTCTATTCGGCCATACCATGTATCACACAGTGAAGGCCTCTAGATCTGGAGCTTGGCTAGTGTTGGCCATTGGACGAGCTCTATTATCTAAAGGGCTACTAGTGCTTGGTCTGGATAATAATCGGCTACACAGGTGCATAGGATAAAGAGAACTATCGTTCCCACAGACGACGCCAATCTGCTATGGTAAAAATCTGGGAGAGCAACTAACAGTCAGAATTGCTCCTAGGCACTGGATTTCGGCTAAACTGGGGCGACCTGCACAACAATGAGCAAAAGTAATCGGCTGGGGTGAGGCCGCTCAAAACCCCTCCGGCGTATGAATCAGACCAAGACGATCAGAAAATAATTATGGGCAATGTGGGCGAGCACAATAATGAATGTGTTTGTGGTGCCTGTTGAGCATACCTTTTTGTTATGAGGGAGCGGCCTTTATATAGACGGAATAATGAGCCATGTAGATGAA
>BRYE01000024.1:6917359-6919859 GCA_030159115.1 Actinidia arguta var. hypoleuca
AGGCACAGAGTAAACTCTGCAGTCCAAAGTGTCGATACCAGAAAATCATGTGTCGACAAATATGTTAAGATGCACAAAAATCAAGTGTCGAACCCCTGGAGAGTAAGTGTCGACACACTTAGAACTGAAACTGAATAATCTATGAAGATATGTGTCGACACCTATTTAGACATGTGTTGACCCCTATAAGTCTTCAAGTGTCGACACCATTAAATCATGTGTCAACACCTTTAGTCGGGTATAAAAGGGACTGAGCCCTAATTAGACTTTTCACGTCCCTCAAACTTCCCACTCTCCCTCTCTCTCTCTAAAAGCCTCTCCACTCCGCACGATCCAAGGCTCGATTCGAGATCTTCTCTCTTAAATTCCTCAACCCTTTTTGAAATCAATCATTCCACAACCTTTGATGACCCCAAAAACTACTCGATCGTCTAGAAAGAAAAACCAGAACTGGGCGCTGGTAGTGTCGACACCAGATGCGCCTAGAAGCCAGAAGAGAAAGGCCAGTGTCGACACCTCTAAAGAGAAAGGCAAGAAACAGAAAGGAGAGACATCTGCATCAGGTTCGCCCTCACTAGAACGAGATCCTCTATACTTCTTAGAGGACAGAGATTGAGAAAGGTATAATCTAGACTTCTCGATTAGGAAAGTCATAAATGGTCGATGGATCGACTATGATTTATTTGATGCACACAATTTCACATTTAGTTCACAAATGGATGATCTCGGGTGGATGCATATGACACTAATAAGGGATGAAGTTTATCCCGATCTAGTCGCCTACTTTTATGCCAATGCATCACGAGGACTCCACTCCGATGAAATAAAAAGCTACGTGAAAGGAACTCATATAACACTGGACCGATTAACAATTCGAAAAATATTGGGAATCAAGTCTGAAGCCGAAATAGGCAGGCATAGTATTACAAAGAAACAACAAATGCGGGCCGTCTATGGTAATGATGTGAATTTAGCCGCACAACCAAAGGCTAATACGCTACCCTTAGAGTTGAGATTAGTGCACCATTTCATTTGCACGATTTTGATTCCCAAGACGGGAAAATTTGAATACGTATCGGATAGGGAACTATTTTTTCTTTGGGCATATGTTACTGGTTCAAAAATTGATTTGGCCCTGTTCATTCTAGACCAAATGTTCAAAGCCACCATCAAGAAGGTGAGCTTACCTTATGGAATGCTCCTAACAAAAATTTTTAAATATCTTCGAATTGACTTGGATGATGAAGCCATAAGAATCCCAAAGGCTGTAAGCGATGAGTATAATGAGAAAACTTTGAAACGCATGGGATATGAGTTAGTTGGAAACAAATGGATTTCGAAATCAACTAAGAGAATCGAGACAGGTGGTAGTTCAAAAGGGAAGGAGAAAATGGGAGGAGTAGAAGCCAGTGAAGAAGGAAGTTTTGAAAATGAAATGCGTACATTCATGATCAAAATGACTGAATCAATAACCCTATTGCATACAAAGGTCGATAATATGGCATTTCGATTAGTGGTGTGTGAAAAGAAAATCCGAAACCTGTCAAATATGGTGAGCAAAGGAAAGGAATCATCTGAGGACAGTGAAAGTTCGGACGAGGGGGAGGTAAACAAGAGTGAAGAAGGGGAAGAAAGCAAAGAAAAGGAGAAGGAAGATGAAGAAGCAGAAAAGGAGGAAGAAAAGAAAGATGGCAGTAATGCAGAACTTGGTGACTCTTCCGAGACTGATTCGGATGCTGCCCCACTCATCTCTCGCGCTACACAACGACGATACAGTACCCGAAATTGGGAACTGAGATCAAAATTCAAAAATACTCCAAAGACGGCTCTTGAATTATCTCCATCTCCATCTCCATCTCCATCCCCATCCACACCTATCCACAACGCATCGTCCACCTCACCCTCTCCATAAAACTCTTTGTTTTGGAAAAATGTGTTATGTAATCTAATGTGTATGAATTCTGATTCTCTAACAATATGTTTTTGTTTTGAACAATATGTATGGCTGATGATTTAACTTCTATATGTTTATGTCATATGATATGATTGGTAAGCCTTGATTTAAGTTGGATAAACAATGGATTATGTCTTATGGCTTATGGAGTAACAATTAGCATGCTTTGAACTAATGGTTTATGATCTATAATTGCTAGTTAATGGTTTATGTTTATGGCTTATGAATTATGGAATGAAAATAGTGTGATTGATCTTATGAATTCGCTATATGACATCGTGTTTATCTCAGTGCACATGCTTGTGTCAAATGATGGTATCTCAGTACATAAATGGGCATGAATGATATTGGTTATAATTTGTTCCTCATTCGAGTCATTGTATGCTACCCTTTTTGATGAATTGACAAAAAGGGGGAGAAAGATGGTATATAGTACAAAAGATAGGGAGAGATAAGAAAGGGGAAGCAATACATAGTATAAAACAATACGAAATGGAATTTTACATAATCTTCGTGTTCATGTTTTGTCATCATCAAAAAGGGAGA
>BRYE01000024.1:6932359-6944859 GCA_030159115.1 Actinidia arguta var. hypoleuca
CGACATTTTAAAAGATGAAGATTGGATTGGATAAGCTCCACCTTTTCAACACTCCTTTGGTCGGATTTGGAGGGAACACCACTCATCCACTCGGATGGATTAAATTGCCAATGACCTTGGGGACAGAGCCTCACCAGACTACCGTTTGGCAAGACTTCATTATGGTGGACTGTCCGTCGCCATACAACGCAATCTTGGGTACCCCAACTTTAGAAGAAATCAAGGCCATAATGTCAACCTATCATCTGAAAATGAAGTTCCCTACTCCGATTGGGGTAGGCGAGGTTAAAGGCAACCAGAAAGTGGCCAGGTAGTGTTTTATCTCAGCCATGACAGAAAAATCTCATCCTAAACCAAGCAGCCAATATCAATTATAGTTCGCCGACTCCGAGATGGAGGCGTTGAGAGACGAGATGGAAGAGATTACCCTAGTGGACCCTAGAGAGTCAAAAAATACCAAACCGTTGGAAGAAGTTACTCCAATCTTTATTCACCCAGACCATCCAGATCGCCACGTTATGATTGGGACCAGATTAACTGAAGAACTACGGGCTGCTTTAGTAGAACTACGGGCGTTGAGAGACGAGATGGAAGAGATTACCCTAGTGAACCCCAGAGAGTCAAAAAATACCAAACCGTTGGAAGAAGTTACTCCAATCTTTATTCACCCAGACCATCCAGATCGCCACGTTATGATTGGGACCGGATTAGCTGAAGAACTACGGGCTGCTTTAGTAGAATTTTTGAAAGAAAATTATGATGTCTTTGCATGGTCACAAGGTGATGTCCCAGGAATAGATCCCCAGGTTGCCACTCACAAATTATTTACCGATCCTGCCCATCCTCCAGTTCGTCAAAAGAGAAGGAAGTTAACCTTTAAACGGCTGAAAATCATAGAAGAATAAGTAGCTAAGCTAATCTAGGCCAATGTTATCAAAGAACCTCACTACCCAGATTGGCTCGCCATCAATGTTGTCACCCCCAAAAAAGGGGAGAGTATGTGTTGACTTCACCAACCTCAACAAAGCGTGCTCAAAGGATAGTTTTCCTTTACCAAAGACCGATCTGATAGTTGATGCCACCTCCAAGCATGAGCTCCTCATTTTTATGGACGCCTTCTCTGGATATCACCAAATTAAAATGAATCCTCCTGACATAGAAAAAACTTCATTTACAACCGAGGGAGGACTTTATTGTAATGAAGTCATGCCTTTTGATTTGAAAAATGCGGGGGCAACATACCAAAGACTGATGAACAAGATGTTTAGAGAATTGATTGGAAAAACTATGGAGGTCTACATAGATAACATGTTCGTTAAAAGCCTTAAGGTTACAGATCACATCGCCCACCTAAAAGAAGCGTTTGGCGTCCTACGGAAGCACCGAATGATGCTCAATCCTTCTAAGTGCATCTTTGGTGTCTCCTCGGGTAAGTTCCTCAGATTCTTGGTAACCAATCAAGGAATAAAGGCCAATCCAGATCAGATTTGTGCCTTGCTTACCGTGAGCTCGCCAAGAAACATCCATGAAGTGCAACAACTAATAGGGCGAGCAGCCGCCCTTAACAGATTCATCTCCAAATCAGCTGACAAGTACCTCTCGTTCTTCAAAATCCTGAGGAAAAATAAGAACTTCCAATGGAATGAGGAATCCGAAGCAGCGTTTCAACAATTGAATGAGCATCTCAGTTCGCCCCCTTGCTTATGGTTCTAGTTGCGGGCGAAGAACTTATCGTGTATCTATCCGTATCGCCACTAGTAGTAAGTGTAGTGTTGATCTGAGAAGAGGATAGAATTCAAAAACTAGTGTACTATGTCAATAAAGTTCTCATGGGAGTCGAGACTAGATACTTGAAGATTGAGAAGCTCGCCTATGGCCTCCTTATCGCTGTTAGAAAGCTCTGCTACTATTTTCAGGCACATCCTATTGTTGTGTTGATTGATCAACCCTTAAAGCACATTCTCCAGCGACCTAAAACCTCGGGGAGACTCCTTAAATGGTCCATAGAGTTAAGTGAATTCCATATTGATTTCAAACCAAGAATGGCAATCAAGGGTCAGGCCTTGGCTGATTTTATGGCTAAATTTACATGCGACATCGCCTCGGAGTTTGAAAAAGGCTTACCTGAGGTAAAGACTCCAAAACAATCTGACGCGGACAACCTCTCCAGATGGAAACTATTTGTAGACGGTTCATCGAACCAAAATGGTCGTGGCGCGGGGATGATTCTCTAAACTCCTTCAGGCGAGCAAATGGAGTACGCCATCCATATAGGATTCAAAGTTGCCAATAACGAAGCCGAGTATGAAGCTCTTCTCGCCGAGTTACGAGTTGTGACTGAACTGAGAGTAGATATCCTAGATGCCTTCAGTGATTCGCAACTAGTGGTGAACCAAGTTCAGGGAGATTACCTCACCAAAGATACTAGGATGCTGGCCTAACTAGATGAAGTAAAGATCTTATCTGGGAAAATCAAAGATTTCAGAGTTCGCCAGATCCCTAGGGAGGAAAATAGGAAGGCTGATGCTTTGGCCAATCTCGCCTCCACCTTTGATTTTATCTCGAACAGAAGTGTACTCCTAAAGTTCATAGCAAACCCAAGTATCGAGGTTGTCAAACCAATTTATCAGACATATACTTGCCCAACACGAATGGACAAAATTATCGCCTATCTTTAGGATAGCGTGTTGCCTCCGGACAAGCTTTAAGCTTGCCGGATCCAATATAGATTTGAAAAGGTTTGCATTCTCTGCAGAATCTTATATGAAAGGTCTTTTTCTGGGCCTCTCCTAAGGTGTCTTCGACCTGAAGAAGGGGAATATGTGTTGAAGGAAATCCATGAAGGAATTTGTGGAAAACATTTTGGGGCGAGATCGTTAGTGAGAAAAGCAATTTGCCAAGGTTATTTTTGACCACGGATGGGATAAGATGCGACAACATACACGAGAAACTGTGATAAATGCCAACGGTTTACTCCAGTGAGTTACCTTCCACCCACTGAGACGATCCTAGTGACCAACCCATGGCCCTTTGCTCAATGGGGCATGGACATACTTGGACCTTTACGTCAGGTTCCCCTTACAAAGAAAATTATTAATCGTCGCCATCGATTATTACTTCACCAAGTGGATAAAAGCGAAATCTCTTGCCAAGATCATGAATAAAAATACCAGGAATTTCATATGGAAAAATATCATCTACCGATTCGAAATCTCCAAAGTTATCATCTCGGACAACGCAAGGCAGTTTGATAACAATGAGTTCAGGCAGTTCTGCTCGAACCTCGCCATCTTTCATCATTTCTCCTCGCCTGGCCACCCTCAAGCAAATGGACAAGTCGAAGTCACCAATAGAACGATCTTAAGGAATTTGAAGACAAGGCTAGAAAAGTCCAAAAGCAAATGGGTAGAAGACTTGCCAAGCATACTTTGGGCATACCATACGACGAGCAGAATTCCTACTGGCAAGATGCCATTTTCTATGGTTTATGGGACGGAATTGGTTATTCCGATGGAATTTAGAATGCCAAGCTTTCGAACCTTAAATTTTGACAAAGAAAAAAATAAAGATGAACTCAGACTCAACCTTGATATAATCGATGAAAAGAGGGAACGAGCTGAAATACACCAAGCAGCTTATAAACACCATATCGCCAAATACTACAATCAAAGGGTCAAGCACAGATCTTTCTTGCCAGGCGATCTAGTTTTGAGAAAAGTTACCTTGGCCACAAAGGAGCAAAATACAGGAAAACTCAGTCCTAATTGGGAAGGCCCTTACAAAGTGGTCAAAGTATTTAGACCTGGGACTTACTGGTTGGAAGACATGGACGGAAAGGCCCTTCCCCATCCTTGGAATGCTGAACACTTGAAAAAGTATTGCCAATAATTCGTCTGGTCGCCTAGAATGAAATCGCCTGACTTATACAACATCGCCAAATGCTCTATTTTGTGTCAATTCTATAATCGCCTTTTTATGATTATTTAATAAAATCTCCCTTGAATTTCTCATCAAAAAATTATGATGCCTTTAAATTTGTATGTCACCAATATCAAGGTCATCCATTCGTTACGATATGATAAGACGCCTTGATCGCCATTGTGGATGTCGCCCATTCATTATGATATGGTAAGGCGCCTTAATCGCCATTGTGAATGTCGCCAATATCAAGGTCGCCCATTCGTTACGATATGATAAGGCGCCTTGATCACCATTGTGAATGTCACCAATATCAAGGTCGCCCATTCATTATGATATGATAAGGTGCCTTGATCGCCATTATGGATATTGCCAATATCAAGGTTGTCCATTCATTACGATATGATAATGTGCCATGCTCGCAATTAGGGATGCTAATATCAAGAACGCCCATTCATTATAATATGATAAGGCGTCTTGGTCACCATTGTGGGTGTCGCCATAATCAATAACGGCCTACAATAAGTCATCTTGATCGCCATTAAAAAGATACACACTACCATGAAATAATCATAAGGTACGCCTGTTCATCTCTATCACCATCGAAAAGGATGCCACTGAACTAAATTTTGAACTCCACAATTGAGTTCATCAGTTTTAGATTAAGATCGCCTACTTCCTAAATAATTTATAACCATACCACCAAAGATAGATCCGAGGGAAGATCAAAGATTTTTATTCATCACAAGATGGATTACAGCCTACCAAAAAAAAAAAAACTTTTACATGATACGAATATTTAAGAAAGGGGGATTAGTGTTGCCTTCCTCGTTGTGTGCATTCTCCCCCTCCCCCTCCCCCTCCCCCTCCTTGCTCTCACCTTCCTCGGCAAGCAAATCATGGTCAAGGCCCATGTCCTCCAAGTTGATAGCCAGGTCGGGATGATGGCGGTGAAGCTACCATTTACAGAAATCAAATCCCTCGCCGAAGTACTTAAAGGTAGAGTCTTCAACTGTTTTCAAAAACTCCAACAAAGATTTGAATTCATTTATGGCCAACTTTTTGGCTCGAGACATGGCTTCTCTAAGCTCCACCACCAAAAGACCTGACTTCTCAAGCTTGTTGGCCACATCATCTCGTTCGTTCTTGAACTTAGCCGACTGATCTGCAGACTCCTTCTTTTGAGTTCGGGCCTCGACCAGCTATAGTTCAAGGTCGCTAGACAACTTTTGAAGGCGAGCAACCTCGCTTTCTAAAGAGGCTGCTTGGTTTTGCTGAAAGGACGCTTCCTCGCCTGCTTCCCTGCTCCAGACAGCCAGGGAGGACCCGAGCACGAGCGCCTGCTACAAGAATAATTTGTAAGAACAACCTGAGCACAAAAAATAAAAAAAAATAGGTGCAAAATTGGGTGATAGAACCAAGGTGATACTTGACCAATGACATGAAACAGTTTAGTGGTTGTCTGGTCTAGGGTCAACTTCAGCACCTTTTCTTTGTCTACGGGAGGAATCACTCCTCGTAGAATCTTCTCGGCGATAGAGGGGTTGCCCATGATGGAAGCCCCGTGTCCCAGGACGATGCCAGGGTTGGGCGAGTCCCCCCCCCCGGGCTTCCTCACCCCGGGCTTTGAGGAAGGAGTGGTTCCCGAATACGCCGCATCTCCGCCCCTAGTTGCCATCTTTTTCAGCTCGAGTGTAGGGACAGCCTCCTTCCCCTTGGGGCTATCAGCTATTTTATCCTTCTTACTGGGCGAGCTAGAGGGGCCATCCCTTGGGCACTTCTCGCCTATTACCACTCCCTTAGCCTAGGAGGGCCCCGTAACTGACCCCACATTCTTGGACCTTTCCACCTTATCCTCGAGCTTCTTGAAACTGATTCTTTTAGACATAACTGTGAAATAATACAACAAACATTAGACATGGAAATTCAAACGCTTAGAATAGACAAGAGGCAGTACCATCCGATTTAAGTTTGGGAGGTAGCCCGGAATCTGACCAGGATTCCCCTACAGAGTCCGAGCTTGAGCTCAAATTATTTGGTGAAAATTCTAGAACGGGATCATGATTTTTTCCCCTGACCACCTAAGCAAGGTCAGATCAGGAATATGAGGCAAAATCCTCTTTAGTTCTTTCCTAAGAGTTCTTAGGTATTCTATTGATTCATTTGAGGAATGACTGTCTTGCTGAATGTGTTCATCACGGGACGGGCGAGATTCACCCGCGTCAACCAACGAGCTTGGTGCTCCAACTTGAGGTCGCTCCTCGCTTTGATTCCCAGAGACCATAGGGGCCAAGAAACCAAAAACCCAATGAAAAGATTTGGACTGTAAGAGAGTGGGAACTGAGTAGCGCCCCTGCTTCTCTACCAAGCTGAAAATATCATCGCAACGCTTATTTGAAAATAAAATCAAGGTGTTAAATATTTAAACGCTTTGGAAAAGTAAAAATTAATAAAAACTAAAACCGACCTAGAATGCCCCACGATCTCGGGACCCTTGGAGTACTATCTTCCCCAAATGAGTCTTTCGAGAGCTCCCAAGTAGTTCTTGAGATAAAAAAGAATTTAGTTTTTCACCCCTTGACATTGCTAAGATACCCTCCGAGGAAGGTCTTTTTGTACCTTGTCTTAAAATATAGCCATCCTTGGTCTGGTTTGGGATTAGTATTAAGGCTAAACAAATTCATGAATTCGGAAATTGAAAGGTCATATTTAAATACTTGCCACAACGTCATGGCACAAACCACGCTTCGCCATGCGTTGGGGACAAGCTTGTAAAAGGCCCGTGTGGAAGGCAGCCTAATCAGGGGGTAGAGAGGAAATCGAAGGCCCGCGTGGAAGGCAGCCTCGTAAAAGGTCACCTCGCTTGGGCGAGTTGAAATTATTGTCTCACCCTCCTCGGGAATCCTAATTTGTATGTTTTTAGGAAAAGAATAAGCTTCCCTAAGTAGAGTCAGTTCTTCGGGGATTATAATGTTAGTTTCCTTCTCTACTGAAGGATGAATGGATACCATAGGGATGACCTCAGGATTTGAGGGATCTTCCATAGGTTATTCGGGAGACAGAATCACTTCGTCGGTTATATAGGACGATCCTTCTCCTAAATGATCACACCCAAGAGGAGAGAGAATCCTGTAACTCTTCTAAATGAACTACCTCGGGCCTATGGGACATAAAAATGATTAAGTGAGGTGGATCAGGACACTTACTAGGCTTAATGCGAGGAGGCGACCACAAATATGGGTGAGGAAAAAAATTGGAATGAGGGCAGCAATTTAATAAGCGCAAGCGTAAAGGTGTATGAATGAGTACCCCTCTATATATAGTGGGTACCAAAGGCTGAGGTTTAAAAGATCCAATGCCCCAGATCACACGACGCTTTGGCTCCTGAGCTCATAGCCGCCATTCCCGCCAAAAACGCCTAATTTTTCGTCGTTCCCGCCAAAAGTGCAATTAATGCGCCGCCATTCTATCCACATTGTCACTTCAATATTTAATGCCCTTATCCACGTGGTGGTTTGTCAATCAAGCCTTGTTGCTACGTGACCATCTAACCATTATGTGGATATCTCGTCAATAATGTCGCCAATTACTCGTAGATCCCTCGTCTCATCTCGGCATCCCGAGTAGGGGGTTACTGATGTGGATAAAATAATCACCCCTTTAAAATGAGCAGGGTACATCGCCGGAAATAACGATATAGCCCTGGTCGCCACAATGTTATCGCCAACAGATCATTTTGCCAATATATGAATAAGCATTTCTCCAGCTCACCTTTAGGCGAGGTCATCCACATCGTCAAATCAGAAAACATCTCCAAGAGAGTTCTATATTCACGAGGACTCCTACTTCATAGTCCTTGGTCGCTCCACATAATCAAAATCTACCTCCACGAGAATCCTGCCTCAACCGAAGAACATTTCCTTCACGGTTCCTATAATTGCAGGCTGCTCTCCGTATGACAATCGCCTATGATCTCTCCTAAATTTAAGGGATTTGCTTCTCAAACATGGCTATCCGAAAATCTCCCCTGATTATTCTCACATGGATCTCCATCCTACACCTATATAAAGGCCGCTTCCCCATAACAAAAAGGTACGCTCAACACAGGCACCACAAACACTTTTACTATTGTGCTCTTCGTACTGCCTTTAATTATCTCCTGATCGCCTTGGTCTGATTCATACGCCGGAGGGGTTTTGAGTGGCCTCACCCCGGCCGATTACGTTTGTTCTATTCTGCGCAGGTCTCACATCTTGGTGCCGAGGTCCAGTCTGTAGACAGAGGAGCAATCTTGACTGTTGGGTTGCTCGCCCAAATTTTTACCACAACAATTTTAATTAATTCTAGGGAAAGAAAAAGCAACGAGCTTCTATTTTTAATTTGAATGATTACCTGATCTAATTATAGGTTAAAAATATATTAGTGCCCGTTATGGGAAAGGCTTTTCCCGTGCGTGGATTACCGTTCTTTGGCTGATCGGAATCTGGCTCCCCAAGGTTTAGGATATGTGAATACCGTTCTGTGATTGTGTTAGAGTGATCGGAATCTGTCTCATCAAGGTTTAGTATATGTGAATACCGTTATGTGATTGAGTTAGAGTGGCAGTGCTGGCTGTTGTTTGGGTTGGTTAGGATCAAATGTAGGTAATTTCCCTGTATGGGTTAATGTAAGCCTTTGGGTATTGTAAAGTTTTTTTTTTCTTCTTTTTATTTGGGTTAAGTAGGATTTTAGTTTCCTTTCTTTGTTTCTCCTGCGATATGCTGAATGCCCCTTTAGATTGTAACCGTTTGGTGTCTTTTTTATTTATAAAAAAAATACTAAGACTATCCTTTTTACTGAGGTTTTATGGGCCACAAACGAGGTTTTAAACTGCCTTACTTTAAAAAGAAATGGATTTAGTTAGACTGTTTTTTTTATTAGTTGGCTTATTTTAGTTTTGAATCAGCTTTTTTTACTTTATCGAATCATCTTGATTCTTGAGAGAAAATTTAAAAAAATTAAAGAAGAAATGATACGGACTTGTAAGTTTTAGGAGCTAAGTCCTCTAATTTTATGAAAATCATTTTATGGATATTTTATCCTTGGCTTTTTAAATAAATAAATCATTATTTGCTTTTTAAAAATTAATTTATTTTTTATTTTTTTTCTACCATAGCTGTTGCCACAATCCAGAACAGTGAAATTATATTGTTTGCTATTTTAAACAGTAAAATTATTTTTTTTTAAAAATTAATAATATTCTTAACCATCGCCACCGCTTGAGAATGTACTGTTTGCTTTTTGGAATAGTAAAATTATTTTTAATTTTTTTTTACTCTTTTTCACTACCACCGTTGTCTACCGCAAAAAAATAAAAAAATTCTAGTGTTTGTTATTTTGAATATTAGTCACTTTTTGAAACAGTAAAACTTTACTATTCTAGGGAGTCGCCAAGCAAGTAGCTGATGATCGGCTGAAAAATCGTCGATTGGCTGGTCGCTGACGGTAATGAGATAGGTGCATCTAGGGTATAGAAAGTAACTATGACATTAGTGTACGACGTAACACATGGTGTAAAGAGAGAGTTTTTGGGGGTGTACAAAGTAACAGAGTATTTTATCCATTTTGATTCAATAGAATTTTAGTTTTCAGCTTTTTTAGATGGACTAATATAGCTAAAAAAGTGCTTGCATGGAGCTATATCCGAAAGCCCCCAAGGGGGCATTAAAAAATATAATTAATCCAAATAACATCGTTAGTGTAATCGACAGAAAAAAGTTTTGAAGAGGAGAGAAAAGAAAAAACACAATAAACAAACATAAATAGTTTTTAAAAAAATTTAAAAGTTGTTATCCTAAGTTGGGGGCCACCATTTTCACAACTACCTGGACCAATCAAAATATTTCGGGTAAAGCAAAATGTTTCTATTCTATATAAATGTTTTACAATCACGGTAATATCACATGGAGTTATCATTATCCAATCGAAAATGTTATTTTATTGGACTTGTAATTTACCAAACTATTGGTTTAACAGAAGTCAAGGAAACTCAATTATATCTTATTTTCACTGTCTTTTTAAGTTGGTGACATCACGTATATCTATAATCATTGTCCTATTGTTTGACACAAACAAGAGCCGATATGAACGGTACTATTATGCAACAAAACCATATTAATATATTGTGAAAGGAATGGCTTTGACTTGGAAAACAAATGTGGCAAGAATGGATTTACTTGAAAAATATTATACAATAATTTAAAAAATATTTTATAGAGTTTCGAAAGAACAGTTGGTCATCCTTAAAAAAATAAAAATAAAACAATTCTTGATATATATAGCACAAAAGATCAGAAATGTAAAAAAAAAACTACGAAACATTGTGTAATGCATTAGTAAACTAAGCCTCGCATGCTAGGCATGGTCTGAGTATATCATGCAACTCTCACGTGAGAACATTTTTCCTAAGATTTATGACAGTTTTAATAAATGATAAAAACAACATCTCTTCCATTATTTTATTATTAAACTATTAGAGTAGGACCAACAAAATATAATGGAGTAGTGAAATATAATGTATGAGAATTGCCATCTTCTTTTTTTTATATAATTAATTAAGCAATTTATAAAAGAAAAGAAAATACTACAAGCAACAAACTACAAGGGGTATGCTCAGGAGAAACAACAAAACAACAAGAAAAACAACAAAAAGACTATATAGTGGATACAAAAACCTGGAGAAAAAAAAAAGGTACACAAGAGATCCTAAAACAAGGAAATAAGCCAAAAGGAAAATCCGTAACACAATAGGAGATTTACCCACAAACAGCCTAGTTTACAAGAGATCACTATCACACTAGAATTGCCACCTTCTTTCTTACAAATTATCAATTTTGTTGAAGACATTCTTTAATTTGAACTTTTATTTTCAAGAAGATATCCCGCCGGAAGCGTGGGCAACCGAGGCTAGTATAGAAAATATAATATGTTCAAGCTCTAATTTTTATTTGGGTAAATTTCCCTATTTTCTCTAAGGTTTTTGATAAATACAACCACCTCCCATATAGTTTTTAAAATAGCACTAACATTTCTTACTTTTAAAACTATTATAAAGATTCCCTTGGATTTATTATTTTTTTTTTTGGAAAAAATAACAAGATTGCTCTTAGATTTAAAACTTACATAATTATTTTCTTAACACACCAATTAAAATAAATAGTCATCCTATTTTTTCTCACAACAACACTATTTATTAAAAAAAATTATATAAAATTAATCCCCATTTTTTTTAATTTATCATTTTCCTTTGTAATAAATACTAAAATAATATTTTTTTAATAACACATCATGACCAATTTATTTGTAATTATTTATGTTAAATTTGATAGAAAAAATTATTTTTTAGTATGTTTTAGATTAGGAGCACCTAAAAAGTAAACTATTTAGATTATTTTTAAAAAAAAAAATTACTTATTGCTAGAAAAACAACATGGGGGGTAGTTTATGAATATATAATTGTATTCTGAGTAAAAATAAATGAATGACTAACTTTTCTTAATAAATTTGTCAAATTTGATAAAAGAAATTATGTTTTTAATAGATTTATATTAAGAGCACTTAAAAAGTAAAATATTTAGATTATTTTTAAAAAAAAATTATTTATTGATAAATAAAATATAAATAAGATAATTTATGAATACATGGTGTAAATAAATGTATTGAAATTGGTGCAGGGATTGAATGAAACATATTTTGAATCTTTTTTATAGGATTGCACTTTGCAAATCCTAAATGGGAAGCCTATAGGAAGAAGATTGTTATTTTGCTGCAATGAAAAAGCAAGGCCCTTGAGACCTCGTTGGGCTGTTTCTCTTGAAGCAAACTTGTCCCTCTTGCTTTGGGGGCCGAAGAGTAATATGAGTGCAAATAAACTTTCAGAGCTTATAACCGGAAAAAATGTGTATTTAAAGTCATGACTCCATTAGTTTTATCTCAAGGGTCGAGTTTTATTTCTAGTCATATTAATTAGAAGTATTAAATAAACATTCATCTTGCTGTTTTGGGAAAATATCACTATTGATCCGTGTAGTCTGACCAAAGTTTCACTTTGGTCTTTATAGCTTCAAGTTGAACAATATTGATCCGTGTAGTCTGACCAAAGTTTCACTTTGGTCTTTATAGCTTCAAGTTGAACAATAAGAACCATGCAGTTACTGGTTCTAATATAGAACCCTGTTAATACTTGTTAAGATTTGAAAAGCGAGCATGTAAAGCTCATACGGACATTTTTAAAGGATAAGTTCATCACTATTGGTCCTTGTAGTTTAACCAAAGTTTTAGTTTGGTCTCTAAGAATGGCCATATGAGTTTTTACGTGCTGAATTTCTCTCCAAATTGTTGATGGGTAATGACATGGGAGACTACATTAGAACCACATTGAAACTTTAGAGTCCTAATCGTTCAAATCTGAACTATAGGTACCAAAGTGAAACATTGATAGGTTGTTTTCTATTTTGTTATTTTATACCACGCGAACCCAAACTCAAGACTAGACTGTATACAAGGACAAATGTTAAAAGATCACATTTAATCTCATCGTCCAA
>BRYE01000024.1:6987359-6994859 GCA_030159115.1 Actinidia arguta var. hypoleuca
TTCTGGGATGAGCAAGCAATAGTAAGAATTACTCATGACCTTGATCTTTTACATCGGCAATGATTCGGGCGACCTGCGCAGAATAACAAACATAACCGATCGGGGCGAGGCCGTTCAAAAACCCTCCGGTGTGGGAATCAAACCAAGGCAAATATAAGGTAAGCAATAAGAAAGCAAAGCTATCAGTGTGAGTATGCAAGGGTTTCAGTAATACCTCATTATGACGGGGGAGCGGCCTTTTTATAGATAGAGAATGGATGCCATGCGAGAAGATCTTGGCGAGATCCTAAAAAAGATAAGTATGGAAGAAGATCTTGTGGATATTGGAGATAAAATAGGGATTTTCCATTTAGAGAACAAACTATGAATGTAGGAGATGTGGTGGAGAAGGAGTCTCAAGGAGATGGTCTCTCAAGGTGAGGGTGAGGTAGAGGTAAACCACCTCCGCCTTAAGTTCTTCGTCTCATCCTCAAGTTTATCTCATCCTCAAGTTCTTCATCTCATCCTCAGAGTGTGGGTGAGGTGAGCATGGGCGAGTTCAGAACAACGAGCGAGGTGAGAACCATGGACGAGGTGGGCACCTTTTGGAGAGGTTAGCACCATCCTAGGAAATTCGAGCTTAATGAGTTGATCTCGTCAGATAAAGTCTTAGCGACGTGCTTACTTTAGCAGGTGAAGATTTTATCCTCATCAGTTGGCAAAATGGCAAAATTGGTGATAGTCCATTGGTGACAATCCATTTTGGCAAAATTGGCAATAATCCACTGGCGACAATCTATTTTGGAAAAATTGACGATAATCCATTGGCGACAATCCATTTTGACAAAATTAATAGATATTGGCAATAACTGAGCTGGAGAAATTGGCAATTTCGTAATTACATTGAAATTGGCGACCACAATATGATTGCATGGAAAACATGGCAAACATAGGAATTTGGTGATCAAAACCATAAATATATGGAGAATTGACGAAATAAAGACTTTGGCGATCTTCATTTTATGGCGATCTCCTCACCGAAAGGTGACCATTAAGCTCGGATTTCCTATGATGGTACTCACCTCGCCAAAAGGTGCTCACCTCGTCCATGGTGCTCACCTCATCCATGATGCTCATCTCACCAAAAGATGCCCACCTCGTCCATGGTGCTCACCTCACCCATAGTATTAACCTCGTCTATGGTGCTCACCTCGCACATAGTGTTAACCTCGCCTAAGTTGCTTACCTCGCCCATGGTGCTCACCTAACCCGTGGTTTTGACCTCGCCCGTGCTCACCTCGCCCATCACTTTGAGGATGAGATAAACTTGAGGATGAGATGAAGAACTCAAGGCCGAGGTGGTTTACCTTGCCCTCACCTTGAAAGACCATCTCTTTGAGACTCTTTTTCCACCATATCTCCTACATTCACAGTTTGTTCTCCAAATGACATCTCCCTATTTTATTTCCGATATCTGTGAGATCTCCTTTCATACTTATCTTTCCAAGGATTTCGCTGTGATTTTCTCGCACAGTACTCCATTCTCCATCTATAAAAAGGTCGTTCCCCTGTTATAATGAGGTATGATTGAAACCCTTGCATACTTACATTGATAGCTATGTTTTCTTATTGCTTAGCTTATATTTGCCTTGGTCTGATTCTCATAGACGGCGCCAAACTATTGTGGTAGAATTCAAGCGCTAGTAGCCCTTTGGATAATCGAGATCATCTTATGGAAAGCAATAGCCAAGCTCTGAGTCTTGAGGGCCTCCATCGTGAGATGCATGGGATTGCCGACAGATTAGAATTATGAACAAGAATACTACCCTACTTATATAGCACCTCGCGACAAATAATCCACCTCCTCCCACCGTACTTATTCTGGAAGATACTGATCGATCTTGCACGAATCATTATCGAGGTCACGAGCAATTCTAACTATTGGTTTCTCATCCCAGAATTCTACCATAATAGTTTGGCTCCGTCTATAGAAACGATAGTTCTCAACTTTTTATGCATCTACGTAGCCGTTTGCTACCTTGACCAAGTGCAAGTAGCCCATTGGATAATCGAGCTCATCCTATGGAAAGCAATAGCCAAGCTCCAGGTCTTGAGGGCCTCCATTGTGAGATGCATGGGATAACCGAGCAGATTAGGATTATGAACGAGAATAATGCCCGCCTAATACAGCACCTCGCAATAAATAATCCACCTTCTCCCATTGCACCTTTTTTGAAAGATGCTGATCGATCTTGCCATTCTCACCGATTGGGTGACCAGGACTCATAGAATTTCCATAGTGTTGGTTAGGGACATTCAACAAGGAGATGGGAAAGGTCACCTCGTCGGGATGACCAAGCTGACAGGCATTGAGATAAGTCCACTACCCAGAAAATTGAAGACCTAGATGCTCAGATCGATGCCATCAATACAGGCGTGAAAACTCCCATTACTGTGGACACTTTGATAAGGCAAATCGAGCCTCCGTTCATAAAAAGAGTCATGAAAGTTAGAGTTTTGTCTAGATTCAAATTACCATCCCAGCTCGATGTATATGAAGGGAAGACAAATCCCATGGATCACCTGAACTCATATAAGAACTTGATGATGATCCAAGGGCATCAGGATGAGGTGATGTGCAAAGCCTTCTATACGACCTTAAAGAGTTTAACGAGAACTTGGTTCAGAAAGTTATCTCCAGGAACCAATAACTTGTTTGGCGACCTGAGCAAGTTTTGTATCGCCAATTTCATGAGTTACCAGGGCAGGCAAAAGAATGTCTTCCACCTGTTCACAATCCACTAGAAAGATGGGGAGAGCTTGAAAGACTATGTCAAGTGGTTCAACCAAGTTGTCATAGAAGTAGAAGGCCCCAGTGATAAGGTGGTGATTGTGGCAATGATGAAGGGACTTTGCTTAGGCCAGCTATTTGACTCCCTTTCCACGAATGTCCCAGAAAACCTTGTCAACACTATAGAGTAAGGCTGACAAGTATTTTCCAACAAAAAAGCTAGTTGGGGCCAAACGAAGGAGGCCAGGAAAGGATGACCTTAAAAGTAAGGATTCACCTCGCCCATAGTTCTCATCTCGTCCATCACTCTGAGGATGAGGTGAACTTGAGGATGTGGTGAATCTAACTTGAGGATAAGGTGACTAGGCCAGAAACTTATTGGCTAGAAGACATGAAAGGGAAGGCTTTACCACCCCCCTGGAATGCTGAGCACTTGAAGAAATACTACCAATAGTCGAGGAAATCGCCAAAGTCTTTATTTTTCCAATTCTCCATATATTTATGATTTTGATCGCCAAAGTCCTATGTTCGTCGAGTTCACCATGCAATCATATTGTGGTCGCCAATTTTCATGTAATTACGGATCGCCAATTTCTCCAGCTCAGTTATTTCCAAATTTGTTATTGCCAATATCTATTATTAATTTTGCCAAAATGGATTGTCGCCTATGGATTATCGCTAATTTTGCCAAAATGGATTGTCTCTAGTGGATTATCACCAATTTTGCCAAAATAGATTGTCGCCAATGGATTATTGCCAATTTTGCCAAAATGGATTGTCGCCAATTTCGCCATTTCACCAATTTCTTGTTGACATCATCAAAATCAAGATCGTTATATCACTGGTTTGATTATTAACATCGCCTACCTACATTTTCTTTTTACTCACAAAAAGATGCAAAAATGATTGGGAGTTACGTCCTCCAATTATTCACCAAGGCATCTTGCTCGCCAAAGCCATCTCACCTGATCATTCAAGTCACCGTGGTTAGGTTTAATGTTTGCCTAATCTAAGGTGAAGGGTCACTCCATCATTAACGCTCTCCTTGCTGTGTCAACCTATGAGGACAAGTCAACATTACTTGCTTACGTCATCAAAAAAAACCCACTTGATTTGTTACTCGATGATACCAAGTGTTTCACCTCGGCATCTTGAGTAGGGGACAACTGTTGAGAGATAAAATCTTCACCTAATAAAGTAAGAACATCGTCAAAATCACCTGCTGAAGTAAGCACGTTGCCGAGGCTTTATTTGACAAGATCAACTCATTAAGCTCGGATTTCTTGGGATGGTGCTCACCTCGCCAAAAGGTGCCCACCTCATCCATGGTGCTTACCTCGCCCATAGTGTTAACCTCACCCAAGGTGCTCACCTCACCCATTACTCTGAGGATGAGATGAAGAACTCAAGGCCGAGGTGGTTTACCTCGCCCTCACCTTAAGAGACCATCTCTTTGAGACTCCTTCTCCACCACATCTCCTACATTAGCAGATTGTTCTCCAAATGACATCTCCCTATTTTATCTCCGATATCTGAGAAATCTCCTTCCATACTTATCTTCCTAAGGATTTCGCCGTCATCTTCTTGCACGACACTCCATTTTCAATCTGTAAAAAGGCCGCTCCCTTGTCATAATGAGGTATGACTAAAACCCTTGCATACTCACACTGATAGCTTTTCTTTCTTATTATTTACCTTATCTTTGCCTTGGTCTGATTCCCACACCATAGGGGTTTTGAGCGGCCTCGTCCCGGCCGGTTACATTTGTTATTCTACGCAGGTCGCCCAAATGATTATTGAGTTCAAGGATCGAGATCATGAGCAATTCTTACTATTGGTTGCTCATCCCAGAATTCTACCACAATATTGTTATTCTACGCAGGTCACCAAATGAGTCAATGGTTCCAGGAAACAGCTTTCTGAACCAATTTCTCGCTGAACCCTTTAAGGTCGTAAAAAAGGCTTTGCACATCACCTCATCCGGATATCCTTGGAGCATCATCAAGTTCTTATATGAGTCCAGGTTGTGGTAGAATTCTAGAATGAATACCCAACAGTCAGAATTGCTTGTGACCTCGGTGCTTGACCTCAGCAATTATTTAGGCAACCTGCGCAGTATAACAAACGTAATCGGCCAGGACAAGGCCGCTTAAAACCCCTCTGGTATGGGAATCGGACCAAGGCGAAGATAAGCTAAGCAATAAGAAAGCAAAGCTATCAGTATGAGTATGTAAGGGTTTTAGTCATACCTCATTATTGAACTTGAGGATGCGATGAAGAACTTGAGGATGAGATGAACTTAAGGATGAAATGAAGAACTCAAGGTCGAGGTGGTTTACCTTGCCCTCACCTTGCAAGACCATCTCCTTGAGACTCCTTCTCCACCACGTCTCTTACATTCACGGTATGTTCTTGAAATGGCATCTCCCTATTTTATCTCTGATATCTGCAGGATCTCCTTCCATACTTATCTTCTTGAGGATCTCACCGTGATCTTCTTGCATGCCACTCCATTCTCCATCTATAAAAAGGCCGCTTCCCTATCATAATGAGGTATGACTGAAACCCTTGTAACTCACACTGATAGTTCTATTTTTCTTATTGTTTAGCTTATCTTTTCCGTGGTCTGATTCCCACACCGAAGGAGTTTTGAGCGGCCTCATCCTAGACGGTTACGTTTGTTATTCTGCGCAGGTCGCTCGAATCATTGCCGAGGTCAAGGACCGAGGTCATGAGTAATTCTGACTGTTGGTTGCTCATCCTAGAATTCTACTACAACAATTTATATACATGTTAAAACTAAACTTGATATTCTTATTTATCCTATATTGATCGTGAATCTAACTCAATAAAGTTATTTAATATCAAAAAGTTTAAAAATTACTTAATTAAAAGTTTTAAAAGTTTAAAGGGTGGTCCTTTAAATTTATTTAATTTTTTGTTCCTTAAAATGTTTGGACTGATGAATGTAATTTCATTATTACACTAGGATTTAATTTATTTCAATTTAATAATCAAAACAACAAAGTTTTGCTATAGGCTGGGTAGGAGTTGATCCTTGCTGCCGTTGTACGTGTCCATGTTGTAGGTTGTTCAGGTTTTTACAATGCACATGACCCAACGGAGTCTCATTTAATTTTGTGTCCAACATCCTTATTTACTCTCGTAAACCCTCATCTCTCTTTATTTCTGCAATCTTATATTTTTTCTTGCACCCTCAATTTTTGTTTAGAGATTGAAAGATATGTTTTTGAATAAACACTAAGTCTCTGGTTCATGAAACTATTATAGTACCACAACATAGAAATATCCTCAGACTGTGAGTAGAGGAGGCGATCAAAGATACTCCTTTAGCTACTGGAATGCCACCTCAGACTCCTCTGTCCACTCAAAGGCTTTATTCTTCCTTAAAATCTTGAAGAAGGGCAAGCATTTGTTTGTTGACTTCAAGACAAATTTGTTAAGAGCGGCTACTCACCTAGTCAATTGCTGCACCTCGTGTATGCTCCTCAGTGAGGTCATTGCAAGTAAATCTTGAATTTGATTCGGATTTGCCTCAATTCCTTGTTTAGTTATTAAGAAATCAAAGAATTTTCCCGACAACACGCCCAAGATACACTTGGAGGGGTTAAACATCATATGATGTTTTCGTAGGATACCAAACATTTTTTCCAAGTGGGTGACGTGATCAACCGCTTCGAGGCTTTTGACCAACATGTCATCTATGTAGATCTCCATCATTTTTTCTATCATCTCCTTGAACATCCTACTGACCAATCTCTAGTATGTCACCCCTGCATTCTTCAACCCCAAAGACATGACCTTGTAGTAGTATAGACCTCTTTTCGTGCTAAAAAAAAGTCTTCACTACGTCAGGATGATGCATCTTGATCTAATGATACCCCGTAAAGGCATCCAAGAAGGTAAGAAATTCATGCTTGAAGGTGGCATCAACAATTAGAAGAGGAAAACTGTCTTTAGGGTAGGCCTTATTCAGGTTGGTAAAATCAATACATACTCTCCATTTTTTTCCTTTTTTATGGGCAATGATCACGTTGACCAACCAGTCTGGATAATGAGATTCCCTGATAACATTGGCCTCGATGAGCTCAGCCACCTCTTCTTCTATGACCTTTAAGCATTTTAGGGTGAACTTTTCTTCTCTTTTGGAGAACTAGAGGATAATTAGGGTCGGTGAACAACTTATGGACGGTGATCTGGGGGTCTATTCCTGAGACATTGCCCTATGACTATGCAAAAAAATCATAGTTTTTCTTCAAAAATTCCATTAGGGTACTCTATAGATCTTTAGTCAATTCAGTTTCGATCATGACATGGCGATCTGGGTAATTGGGATGTATAAAATTTAGAGCCATTTTCTTTAGTGGCTTGGTGTTTTCCATTTCTCTGGGATCTATAAGAGTCGTATCTTTGATTTCGTCCCTCAATGCCTCCAACTTGGCATCGTCTATCAATAGTTGCTATTTGGCGCTTGGTTTTGAAGGGGATTCGGCCTTCATAGCTGTGATGAAGCATTGTCTTGCAATTTTTTGGTCACCTCTTACCTCGCCTACCCCTGTTAAAGTGGAAAACTTCATCATTAAGTGATAGATAAAAGTGATGGCCTAGATCTTTCCCAGCATAAGGCGTTCTAGGTAAAGGTGTCAAATGTACTAACTCCTAGAGGTGAATTCCTTACGGCAAGTGTATGTGTCGCGAAGTAGTAATAA
>BRYE01000024.1:6999859-7004859 GCA_030159115.1 Actinidia arguta var. hypoleuca
AAACACTTATAGCGAATTTAAAATGCAATCCCCTCACGAATTGAATAATTCTTTCATTGGGACATTTCATCGAACACTTGCTATGCACACACCAAGACCATGTTCATCATTGAAGTTTAAGCCATGGATTTCTCACAAGGTTTGTATTCAACAACCCTAGGACAAACCTACAACACCAATTGATAGAACTAAACATGTTTTAACGTGTGTGTGATTGTGAAACCATGCATCTAATATGAAAAAGTGAAATCCTAAGTTTTCTATGGATGAAAACTATGTGATTTAAGGATAATGGATGCAAAAGATTACCTAGATTCAATGAAAAATTGATGGATTTGGAGATCTCGATGCTTTCCCCTTTGTTTTACTCGATTCTTTCTTGCTTCTCTCTCTATAGTGCATACTTGGAAGGGTAAAATGTGTTTGGAACTAAATAAAAAAAAAATGACTACCCCTTATTTAAAAATTGCCGTTGGGCTCAGTGTTCGAACGCTCCCAGGGGCATTCGAATGGTAAGTGCATTTTTTAATTTTTTGTTCTTATCATTCAAACGGTAGTTTAGTCTTGGTAGGTATCATTTGAATGCTAAGTTATATTTTCAAATCCTCCTCCTATATGCATTCGAATGATGCACAAAGGGTTCGAACGCTACGTTATAAATTAAAAATCCTCTGCCTAACACGCCTCTATGCGTTCGAACGTTGCACAGAGGCGTTCAAACGCCAAGACTATTTTTTTTTTTATAAAAATTGAACTACTCTGACTTAACCTATCCTAAAACCTAAAACAAAAATTCATCTATGAAGGACCCCCCCAATTAGAGACGAGCATTCTCCAAAATGCGGAAAAAATAAAAACAAAATAACACGACGGGGTAAATCGAATGGGTAGGATAACACCCTTTCCCCCCAACGAGGGTTAAAATTCTTCTTAACCTAATGACATATTATACAACATACTTAAAAGGCAATATTTTCCCACTTATTCAACAGACGATGGATCACGTAGATCCACGTACTCAACCTCTCTCTTCTCAAGCTCAAGATAAGGCTTCACTCGATGCCCATTGACTTTAAAAATGTTTTTGGTTTTGGGGTTATGAATTTCAATTGCCCCATGAGATGAAATATGTCGCACGATGAAAGGTCCGGACCATCTACTTTGAAGTTTTCCTGAAAATAAATCTAATCGAGAATTTTATAAAAGGACCTTTTGACCAACTTCAAAAGATTTGAGTATTTGGAGTATTTGGAGTGTCATGCTTACTCACGCCAAACGTGCACTTGAGTTTTGCCCCAAGAGAAGGCTGGCGAAGTAGTATAACTCGGTTGTACGAGATCAATTCCACAGAGAGTTGTGTAAACAAAAGTAGAAGGACTAGACTACCCTCATATTGCTCACAAAAGGGACGAACAAAACGTTTCTAAAGAGAAAATAAAATCCCGATTGTTTGTGAATTGATTGGGTTTTGAAATTAAATAACACTTACAATTAGAAAAACTAATGAAAACTTAATGGTAATTTAATATGAAATGGTCTTGGGATCGATTGCTCAAACCGATTTCGAGTTTTGGAATTCCAAGGGTAGAGATTAGATAACTCAAATCCTTAGACTTCGTGGTGAGTCAAGGATTCGGAAGGTTTAGCAATTAAAAGTCCTATTTACTTCAAAACTTCAATTTCTAAGTTGATTTGGGTTGTTATATTCAAGAATAAATACCATCGATCCACGCAAGTATTATACTAAGACTAGGCTTATGCATAATCCTTGCCGAACATAGTCAAGTATCCAAGATTTCGATAGTATCTAGAATAAAGAAGTAGAAGAATCACACAAACAAGAAAATTTGAACTTTGAAGACCAATGTCTCTTTTTCCTTGTTTTCTTTTTTTTTTCTTTCAAAACTTTCAATTGATTCTCACAATCAATCCCGAGACTAGAGGGTTTAGCTACTCATATTAATCTAAGAACAACTTCAAATACTTGAAATATAACTAAAAATAGAGAAGAAATGTAAAGAAACAAGAGAAATTTCGTATTTAATGCAAGGAAAGATGAAAACTTGTCATAAACTTTGATTACACTTGATTACAACTAGAAAAGAGAAAAACTTACAAAATAGGAAACTTCAAAAAAACAAGAAAGATAGAGAGATATTCTTCTTTTTTTTCAGCTAACCTTCCTTTCCTCCCTCATGGAAAAGTCTGAGATAAATATATATGGAAAAGTGATGTGGGATAGAGTGTGAGATATAGGATATAGATATAGGATAAAGTTATGTGGGAGAGTGTGAGATATAGGATAGAGATATGGGATAAAGTTATGTGGGAGAGTGTGAGATATAGAAAGTAGATTTCCTGCCATTTTTGACTTTGTCGCGCTGTGTTGACCACATCTGTTCCATCTGAACCGGTACATATTTTTAAAATGAACCGGTACAAATTTAACTGGAAGCTTTCTGATCTTGATGAACCGGTACAGATTTAACTGGAAGCTTTCTGATCTTGATGAACCGGTATAGATTTTTGAGGTGAACCAATACAGATTTAACTGGAAGTTTTCTGATCTTGATGAACCGGTATAGATTTTTGAGGTGAACCGGTACAGATTTAACTAGAAACCTTCTTATCTATTTCGATCTCTTTAATGCTCCTTTTTTACTGCAAAACCCTTTTAAGACCACTTGCACAAGAAAAATGATTAAAAAGTACAAAACATATGTGCCAAATTGCTAAAGTGTGAGGGTATATGATGAATAAAATACAATATTTTGTGTCAATCACACCCCCTAATTTAAGTTTTTCTAGTCCCTAGCAAATTTCTCCCAAAATTAAATTCTGACTTGATCAATGATTTTAACATTACGATATGCTTGAGACCTGTTTAATAACAACCACACGATTTACCATTTGAAAGTAGCCGAAAGTACAATGCGCTCAATCCATCTATTCCGATTGAGTTTCAACTTCATTAATCACGTGGTAGTATTGCTCACGATAAAAAAAATCGAAGCTCAAACCCCACAAGCATGTCAAAAAGATAAGCATACACAAGTTATAAAAGACACTATTCAATTCAATTCATGACTGATGGCATTAATAAAGTTAACATGGACTTTGAAGCTTGTATTGACCTTGGTAAAAAAAAAAATGGGATAGACCGAAATGGAATGACAACTATACTGTGGTGTGGTTTTCTACCCAAAATTGTTGTCACCCAACCCATCGAACTACTAAAACTATTGACAATAGAAAAAGAAACTAACGGCAAACTATTACTATTATATGCCCCATAAGTCCTGACCTACTTCGAGTCTTCCTCTTCCTTGTTGTCCTCATCCTCTTCATTTTCTTCAACCACCGGCTCCACATAAGTTGTGCCAGTGTATTTCTCAACTTCCATCACACAATAAGTCAGCTGACTTTTCAAAACTTTCTGTTCTCGAATAATGTCATCTTGGCGGCAAAGGATTTTATTCAATAATTCCTCAATTTTTTCTTTCTAATTTATGCTTTTTGACTTTGGCTGCTTTGCGGGGGTTGGATTAACAGAGATGGGGGTGGATTCCGATGTTGAGGCACGAGACATGGCTCTGCTCTTGTTGACTGACCCAAGAGTAATTGGACCCACTGGTGGCTTAGCAATCTTCTCAACCCAAAAAGGAACTCCAGCTGATGCACACAACGAGGTCACCATTGCTACAAAAGGTAAATTTGCATTCTTCGGAGAGTGTTCCTTAAATGCTGCCATCTCATTCCAAATGAATTGGGAAAAATCAACAACAATAGCTGAATTCATCATTACATACAAAAATTCAGCTTCAGATAGCTTAAGCAATTTTTCTGAACCTCGCGGAGATAAGTTGTAATGGATGACCTTGGTCATCAACTTGTACTCAGCCTTGAATTTTCCCAATCTAAATCTTTCTCCTACTACAAACTCATCCGGATTCTCATAAATGACATCAGCATATTGCACATCAGATAGAGATGGAAAATCGTCACTGGGGTATTGGACATTTCTTGCTGCGGGTCGTATATAACTAAGGTAGGTGGTAATGATGTTCGGTGTTACAACCACATTTATACCTCTCACCCTACTCGTGATTTTGCCCCCTGAACTTGAAATTTTCATGTATTTATAGAATTCTATCACCACTGATCGATAATATCCCTCTATTTTTCCAAAGAAAAAAGTTAGCCCCCTATCAGATATGAGTCTAATAACCCCCGGATTGTCTATTTGCTCTCTCAAAACCTGTCTTTCACAACTTACGCCCCTCAAGAGCATAGAAGTATGCCATGCTTCTTGTTCCTTTTTAGCTTGGGCCTTCTTATATTTCACTTCCTGGGTTCATCCTCTTCTGATTCTAAATTTCCTTCTGCCCTGGAGGTCCCTTCACCACTACCCATTGCTCTCTTCTTTGCAGCCCTTTTTGTCACCATATAAAACACAATGACTAATAGATACATACCCAACAGAGAACCCCACCAAAAATTGGGCCATTTTTCAAAGGTCGGAGTGTAATGCGTGAAACAGGGCAAGATAAAATAGTACAACTTCTCATAAAGGAAATAGGTTAGCTCTAGGTTTACCTATTTCGAAGCTTCAATGGCAACAATGAGGATTTCCCTTTTCATAAACAACTTCTTGTTTGAGGAATGAGAGACAGGGATAGAGCTTCCTTGCAACTAATGGAGGTATTAATCGGAGGTGGGAGGGTGATTTATATATATATATATATATATATATATATAGAGAGAGAGAGAGAGAGAGAGCTTTTTGGCGGCTGTAACATAAAGTGTTTAGGGTTTGGTTTTAAAGTAACTCCAAATCTGTGACTTTGTACCGGTTCAAATATTCTTTCTGTACCGGTTCAAAAATTTCTGATCCCTCTATTCTTGGTGAACCGGTACAACTGTTTCAGATGAACCGGTTCAAATCTTCCTAACAGCTTTCTGTTCTAGGTGAACCAGTACAACAGTCTCAGGTGAACCGG
>BRYE01000024.1:7009859-7012359 GCA_030159115.1 Actinidia arguta var. hypoleuca
ATTTACCCCCAATTGGGTTTGGACAAATTGTTGGACAGTGTCCTCCAAAGACCTTTTGTGCGGGGGTTGATACGTGTTAGCATGAACTTGGGGTGGGGGTTGGAATGGTTTTGGTTGAACTAGAGATGGAGGTTGATAATGAGGTGGTTGTGACGGTGGAGGTGGCACTTGATAAGATTGAGGGTTATGAAACCCTCCCTGATAAGCTTGGGGGTTTGATGTCCCCTCATTACGCCATCCAAAATTTGGATGATCCCTCCAACCCGGGTTATAGGTGTTGGAATAGGGGTTTCCCCCTCCTCGGTTGTATTGGCTAACGGCATTTACCTGACCATGTAAAGCCTCCTTAATACCTGGTATGACAGGGCACGACATGGTGTCATGCTCTTTGGTCTCACACACAACACAACAAAACAAACATCCTTAGACTCCTCACTCCCCACTGAATTTATATTTTTAAATTCTAAGGCCTCTAATTTCCTTGCCATGATGGCAATCCTAGCATTCACATCATCAACCTCTTTCAGTTGATACTTTACCCCTTAGGTGTTGACCCTACTTTCGGGATTTTGGGTCCCAGTTGTTGCCCAATCACGAGTTAAATTCGCAAGGTAATCAAAATAGGAATAAGCTTCGTGAGGTTGCTTATCCATGAAAGTACCCGCACACATAGTCTCCACAAATTGTTTTAGTTGGGGTGTAAGGGCAGCATAGAAGATGTTAATTATATGCCATTCGGCATAGCCATGATGTGGGCAGGATGTGAGGAGTTCTTTAAAACGCTCCCAACATTGGAAAAAGTTTTCCCCTTGCATTGTAGAAAATTGTGAAATGTGGCATCTAAACGCCTCTGTTCGGTTTTCAGGGAAAAATTTCTTCAAAAACTCCCCTTGTAGAGTTTGCCAAGAGTGGATGGAAAGTGGTCTTAATGAATTGAACCACGTCTTAGCCGTATCCTTCAAACAAAATGGAAAAAGTTTAAGGAAAAAAATTTCTCTTGGACAAGAGTTATCCATAACCAATGAGCATGCATCCTTAAATTCTTTGATGAAAGCATAAGGCTTTTCCGATTCCATCCCATGAAATTGAGGAAGCATTTGCATCATGCCAGGCCTTATATTCAAAGTGGCATAGTGAGGTGGAAACACAATACATGAACTCGGTGCTTGTCGCGGCGGGTTCATGTAGTCTCTCAAGGTGCGGAATTGGGGAGCTCTCATGTCTCCATGAATGTTCTCGCCTTCCAAGTTATCAACCCGTAAACCATGTGCTGGGTTCAGAGGAGGTAGGTTTTGTGGCAATCCACCCATTGGTGGGTTGAGCACTATATTTGGATTTTGTTGGGCATGGTTAGGTGGAACAAGATATTGTGGTTCACCTTCCTCATTCATGTCTCCCATAGGCAAAGTGTCTCGGTTGACAACTAACAAAAGTCTTGAGGAAGGAATGTTAACTGGTGATGGTGGGTCGACTCGTGTAAGGTGTCTATTTTCTTCTCGTGTCCAGAGGGACATGCATGAAAAATGTGCAAATAGTATGCCTTTATCCTAGTCAGCACATCATACATAAGTTAAACTAATGCCGGACAACGGCTTTTTTCTTGCTTGCCAACAACGGCAATCCAACCTAGCCTCCAATCTCCACAAGATTTATACCACCAATTTGCATATAATGCACACACTATCCTATCTCCACTAATGCACCTAACAATATGCAATGAAACTAATTTAATCACGCAATCCGGTCTATGCCCCGCAACCCGGTCTATGCGGATCGACGGTACGTCACCGGCCGACGGCTTGCCGCCAAGGCCTACTTATCTTTAACCTGTGCATACTCATTCAAATTGGTATAAATTTTTCTTTTTCTTTTCTCGGAAGCGTCATAATACTGAAAATAATAAAGTAGAGTGTGCACACTGTATACAGAGCTGTGCCTAAGTTTTAAACTTTTTACATACATCATTGCATAATATAGGGTCTAGCCCTTACAAAACAACATAAGGCCATTGGCCATAAAACTAAGGTCTACATGCTATCATCTTCTTACTGCTCCTCGGACTGGTCTCCTGAAAAGGTTTTCGAAAACGTAAGCTAAAAGCTTAGTGAATAACAACAGATGCATGAACATAAAATACCATGGATTATTTCATAACATACTCATATCATTTAGCTTAAACATGTGAGCATACATATCTTTTCTGAAAACATAAACTTTCATAAACTTGAAGCTCACAGAATCTTGTCATACTTGCTTTTGTACTTGTACATATCATATACTGAAACTATGACAACTCGGCTGAACTGGATGACCATATAGGTCGGGTGGCTCTTTTGGCCAGAGATATCTCACTGTGTAGATGGAACTTATTTTATGTCCCCCATCTACCTTAGGACCTTAGGCTAGATTAAAGTCCCACCACGGGGGACCCCGAGTGTCACTATACTTGCTTATCTTGAACATAATTAGCTTTTCTTGTAAATCATGCATCCATGGATTT
>BRYE01000024.1:7019859-7022359 GCA_030159115.1 Actinidia arguta var. hypoleuca
ATTTTCCAACGCTTCAAACGGTGTCTCAATCCGAATTTTCTAGAGAAAGTTATGCCCGTTTTACAAAACAGTGTCTGGGCTGAAAATGGTCTGGCGTTCGAACGTGGCGTTCGAACGTCAGGCGTTCCAACGTGGCGTTCCAACGCCTGGGCAAAAATGAAAATCCTATCTCTGGACGTTCCAACGTGGCGTTCCAACGCCTGGGCGTTCCAACGTGGCGTTCCAACGCCTGGGCAAAAATGAAAATCCTATCTCTGGACGTTCCAACGTGGCGTTCCAACGCCTGGGCGTTCCAACGTGGCGTTCCAACGCCTGGGCAAAAATGAAAATCCTATCTCTGGACGTTCCAACGTGGCGTTCCAACGCCTGGGCGTTCCAACGCCAGTCGCGCGCAGCAGCAGAATTGGCACGAAACTTGTCAAAAACTTATCCAATCTTAATCCAAACTTCACCAAAGTTTTTATGGCTCAACTACACACTCAAGAGACAACAATAACTCAAACTCAAGCCTCAAAACTAACCCTAGCATGGTAGATCTAAGGTTAAAGTTTCAAAAATCCTAACATTTAGAATATTGGGATTTTTGTTTTTAGCATTCAATTTCTTTGAATTGAGCTTCAATATACTTAAATTGGGACTTAAGGGAGTCCTCTAAACTCAACATTGGGCTTACTAAAGGCATCTAAGGCATAACCTAATTTCTTCAACTTATCCATATACATAAAAATAGATTTTTCTCACCTTCTCAAGCTTGGTAGAGCTTTCAATGGCTTCCTTAGGCTTGGAATTTGAACTCTCTCTCCAAGCTTCTTCTTCTCTTCCTTCCTTCTTCTTCCTTTCTTTCTTCTCTCTCTCTCTCTCTCTCTATACGAATATTGTGTGTGTGTGTGTGTGTTTGGCTTGGTGCTTGAAAGTAACACATGGGATTTAATCCCATGTGCCCATCTCCATCCTTTTCTTGTTACAACCTTCCTTCTAATTAGTCATTTAATCTATTTTGGTCACTTTTGACCACTTTGACCATAAAATACTTATAATTTGGTCCTAATAGAATTAAATCTTTACATTAAGACATGAATAAAGGAAATTTATGGGTTCGGGGTATTACATTCCTCCCTCATGGAAAAGTCTGAGATAAATATATATGGAAAAGTGATATGGGATAGAGCGTGAGATATAGGATAGAGATATGGGATAAAGTTATGTGGGAGAGTGTGAGATATAGGATAGAGATATGGGATAAAGTTATGTGGGAGAGTGTGAGATATAGAAAGTAGATTTCCTGCCATTTTTGACTTTGTCGCGCTGTGTTGACCACATCTGTTCCATCTGAACCGGTACAGATTTTTAAAATAAACCGGTACAGATTTAACTGGAAGCTTTCTGATCTTGATGAACCGGTACAGATTTTTGAGGTGAACCGGTATAGATTTAACTGGAAGCTTTTTGATTTGATGAACCGGTACAGATTTTTGAGGTGAACCGGTACAGATTTAACTGGAAGCTTTCTGATCTTGATGAACCGGTATAGATTTTTGAGGTGAACCGGTACAGATTTAATTGGAAACCTTCTTATCTATTCCGATCTCTTTAATGCTCCTTTTTTACTGCAAAACCCTTTTAAGACCACTTGCACAAGAAAAATGATTAAAAAGTACAAAACATATGTGCCAAATTGCTAAAGTGTGAGGGTATATGATGAATAAAATATAATATTTTGTGTCAATCACATGCACAAATTTCATCTTTGCTTTTGAGTATTTGAATTTTTATACGCATCATTCCATATCTCATCTAGCTCAATGAGTTACAAACGTCGTAGTGGACCTGCCTCATCAAGACTCATATTAAATTGGTCAATCGCCTAATACGCCTTGTGTTCAATTTCAATTAGAAGGTGGCACGCCTTCCCATACACAATTTTATACGAAGATGATCCTAAGATGGTCTTGTATGCAGTCCATGTGTTCTTAAAGGTATCTTCTTCCAAGGGGATAAATCACTTTGGCAAGAAGGGGAAGTTGAAACCAAGATACATCGGACCGTTTGAAGTTCTTCAACGAGTTAGAACCATAGCCTATCGTATAGCTCTTCCACCGAAGCTATCACACGTTCATGATGTCTTTCATGTTTCAATGCTATGAAAATATGTTCACAACCCCATACATGTGATTAACCACTATCCCTTGGGCGTGAGTGAAGACTTGAGCAACATCGAAAGGCCGATTGAGATTATGGATCACTGGAAACAAGCTCTTAGGAAGAAAGTCATTCCATTGGTACGAGTCTTATGGCAAAACCATATGTGGGAGGAATCTATTTGAGAATGAGAAGATAAAATCCGAGAACATTATCCATTTTTATTTGAATGACGACTTGTGACAAGTTTGGAGACCGAACCTTTTTAAGGGGAAAAAAATGTAATACCCTGAACCCAATAATTATTTTCATTTATGTTTCAATGTTGTTTTTTATTATTTTAAGTTCAAAGTGACCAAGT
>BRYE01000024.1:7039859-7049859 GCA_030159115.1 Actinidia arguta var. hypoleuca
TCTCTCAAAACTTATGAGAAATTGAATTTAGTTGCTAACTGATCGGTTTTACCGGTCAAAAAAAGTGAGGTTGCGCGATGACACACACATTGAGTGCTAATGGTGTGTATTTTTTTTGTGGGCGTTGATTGTAGCTTTTCCCTATAAAGAACCAATGAGTATTGTTTCTCACAAAATCTCACCACTTTTGGAGAGAGACAAGTATGCCTTAGTAAGAGAGTACTTATCTTTCTGGCCATCTCTCACACTTTCTTGCACCATTTCTTGCTTAAATTTACAATTCAAACATAAGAGAGTCTTATGTCTCAATCATTTCTCATTAAATGACTCAAACCAAGCAGACTGTTAACGAGAATAACTCAAATTCCGATTTGTTAGTATTATCTTGGATTTGAACATTGAGTTTGGGAGCGTTGGGATGACCAATTTGTAATGGCCATCCAATAGTGTTGTAATGGAATTTGTAGCTATACGAGGATCCCGTCAAATTAATATCTTCTAGCTCTAATTTGTCTAGAGTTTCACAAGCTACTTGCAACTTTTCTTGTGAAAGTACGCATCAAATTTCTCCATTTGAATCTATAACTTTCGAAATAAAGCCTTAAAGTATTCTTTGTTTTTTTGTTGTAGGCAGGCGGGTGCTTCTATTTCCAAAGGGAAACAATGTGGACCATTTGTCTTTGTATTTAGATGTTGCGGATTCGCCAACATTGCCATATGGGTGGAGTAGATACACCCAATTCAGCTTGGCTTTGGTCAATCAAGTTCGTAAAAGCGAAACATGAAAGAAAGGTATACTTTTTATGTTGTTTTTATATTTTAATTAATCTGGTTAAACTTCATACAGTGTAAGTTGTTTAAGTTTTAGGGTATGTTTGAAGTTTGGATAAGGAGGGATTGGATTGGATTGAATTCGATAAAACTACATATGGTCCACATATTTAGCCTTATCTCTTCTGGAGTGGGTTTTTCTATCTTTTTCCTCTTGTTTTTTTCATCTCAACTCATGACACATTTATAGGTACAATTGAGGATTCTAGACTCACTTCTTAATGGTAGTGAACCTAGGTTAATCTTTAAAAAATTGAGAATTAAGAAGATGTTACTAATTCAATTTCATAGAATTATTAAGGGGGATTGAGATTGTATTGTTAATTCTATTAAATTGAAATATAAGAGAGAACAAGAGAAATGAAGGGAAGTACATAGAAGTGCAATCATTTTTTCTTGTCTGGAGTTAAAAGAAAAAAAAAAAAAAAGACAAGTTGAATGAACAATCTATATTATTATTAAATGAGAACATCCTATTGTATATACACGCTTTTGAAATTAATTCACGTTTTTTTGTCAAACGACCTAAACTTGGGACTAGTATAAAAAGATGTCACCGGCCAACCAATGACTTTCCCCTTACGGCTGACTGATCCGGTTTTGAGATACATATCTCCAAAATTAATATTCTCATACTTTCACTGTGCATTCTGATAACTAAATGTCCTAACAGCCTCACAAACAAATAATGATCTCACTCCCGAGTAATGTGGAATTCTCAACTTTCCGTTCCACACTTCCGGTCAGGTCCCAACAGTCCCGCTTTGATATCAATTTTAATGGTCCGGAAACTCGAGTCGTTACACTTGTACCATCCCACTAGTTACTTCGCTCTCTTTCTTCTCTCTGATCCTCGTTCCAAGCGCAAACATGTGTTTTTATATGTAATTTTTGTGCACAAATATCATGTGTGCTGCCACCGCTAGGATTTGTATAGCATTTCACTTTTGTGTGTAAAGAATGTAAAAAAGAAAATTTCAAAATAATCAGGAAAAATTGACTCATTCTTGCTTTCCTTTCTAAAACTAAGAACCAAACAAGGAAAGTGAAAAATTATTATTGGGTAAGTTTCGCTTACCTCTCTTGAGGTTTCTAAAACTCACATCTCTGGTAGAAAAGAAATACTATTGTCAAAATTTTATTGGAGCTAATTTTTTAGCAAAAATAACAAAATTGTCCTTAGATTTAGGACTTTTAATTTTTTTTTCTCAATACACCCATTAAAATAAGTAAATATTCTCTTTTTTTTCAAAACAACATTTATTTATAAACTACTTTATTTTTATTTTTTTATCAATAAGTATTTTTTTTAAAAAAATAATTTAAATAGTTTAATTTTTAAATACTCCTAATCAAAATATAGTTAAAAAGTAAAATTTTGTTATCAATAAAAATTTGTTAAAAAAAATTGATTTAAATATTTTACTTTTTAAGTGCTCATAATCTAAACATACTTAAAATATAAATTTTGTAATTATTTTAAAAAAAATATATATATTTATTTATTTTAATTGATATATTAAAAAAAATTAAAAACATTAAACATAAGAGCAATCTTGTCAGTTATTTTTTAAAAATTAGCTCTAAAAGAAAATTTTGATAATAGTTTTAAACTTAAGGAATGTCAATGCTATTTTAAAAACCATAGACGATGATTTTATATTTGTTAGAAACCTCAATTAATGAATTTACCAATTATTATTTACCTGTTTTTTTCTTTTCTTAGGTTCCAAACAGAGCGTAACGAAATTTGCGAGACAATGGTAAAAGCAATTTTGAAAGGCAACAAAAAGAGGGCGACAAGAAAACTACTTCAAACGAAACATCCGCCTAGTAAAGCCGGCAACAAGAAAACTACATCCAAACGAAATATCCTCCTAGTGCTAGTGATCGCTTCCCATTCCCAAGTCTCTCCATTGACATCTCTCTCCTGGCAGAAACTCTCTCTCTCTGTCCTGACGACAGAAATTGCTGATCGGCCATCATCACGGTTCACATGGACAATCGAAAATTGGTTGAACATTAAGCTCTGATCAGAAATTTTCGATGTCGGAGGATACAAACGGTAAGTACTTCGATCTCTTTCTCTCTCCTCTTCTTCTTAGATTCAGAATGTATATCTCTGGAACTTGATTTTAACCTTAACTACCCATCAATCTTAGGGTTGTGTTTGTGCTTTGGGTTGGAAATTAAAGGATTCGATCTTAATTATTGTAGTATGTTTGGCATGCTAGCAAGGATAGCGCCTGGTGGCACGTGGTGATACTGCCACCCTTGATTTTAAAATGAAACTTACTATAAGTGTTGTGGTAGAATTTTAGGGCGAATAACCAACGGTCAGAATTGCTCAGGTTCTCGGTCTTTGACCTCAGCAGCAACACTGTACAGATGAACAAATGTAACCGGCCGGAGTGAGACCGCTCAATCCCCTCTGGCGTGTGAATTAGACAAAAGCGAATATAAGATAAGTAATAAGGAAGCAGAGTTATCACTGTGTGCAAAGATTAAATCGTACATTTTCATAATGGGGGAACGGTCTTTTTATAGATGAAAAATGGAGAGTCGTGTGAGAAGATTACGGTAAGATCATTGGAAGGATAAGTATGAAAGGATATCCCGCGGATATCGGGGATGAAATAAGAGGTTGCCATTTGGAGAGTAATCCATAATTATAAGCGACGTAGTTGAGAAGGAATCTTGTAGAGGCGGACCCCTTATCGAAGTAGAGTCCCTACGAAGATGGTCTTTAATCAAGCGAAGTAATCATCATCGCCTGTTGGCCATGTGGCGATCAAACAACATGCTCACAGAGGGTGGCGAGGAGAACGATCGGCGATGATAATATTGGCGACCTGAAGAGATATTAGCGATGTGATCCTTTAGGCGAAGTGTCCAGTCAAACCATCAACATGTGGAGATTTTACAACACATCAGTAGCCCCCCTACTCGAGATTCCAAGGTGAAATACTTTGAGATCTTCAAGTAGTAAACCAAGTAACTGCCTCTTGATGATGTGAGCATGTAATGATGGTGCGCCTCCATTTGCTAACACGTGGTATAGTGCATTAATGGCGGGATGATATTTTGGCGGGAATGGCGGTTTCGGTTTCGGAACTCGAAACGTCATGTGATCTAGGTCGTTGGAGCGAACAAATCTAGGCCCTCGGTACTTCTTATAAATAGGGGGTTTCCTCCATTCATTAGTACTTTTTTGCCTTTGCTGTCGAATTGTTGGACCTGCTGCAATGTGTACCTCGCCCTCGTTAGCTCGCCGTATCTTTCATCCCCGTCCTTTAGTAAGTACTAACTACTATACTCACCTTTCCATTTCTTTAATTTTTAGTGCATGTCTGATAGAGCCGACATAGGAAACTTAGAAAATTCACTACTATCTTAGGTGTCTGAACACTTGGGAGAAAAATCATTTATGACGGACGAGGTTAACCAACTCCTTGACTTGCCTAGTGAAGATCCTCTTGAGGAATCCCCTGCTTAGGATGACTCTTCTATCCGCATGGGGGATCCTGGGATAGACAGTTCTCCTCTGAAAAAGGAGACCAATGTCATGACTGAGGATGACTTAGATTGCCTGAGGGATGAATACTCCTTCCCGGTCGGGATCCAAGCCAGGATTCTAGAGGCAGGTGAAGCTATATTGTCTACCCGCCCAGGTGAGGTAGCTTTCTATGAAGCTACTTTTCCTACCGGTTTGAGGCTCTCAATCCACCCTACTATCAGAAGAATTTTGAACTTATACAATATTTGTTGTGCCAACTTTCTCTTAATGCGTGGCGTCATCTACGTGTTGGTGATATGGCAATTCTACCTGTGTCATCTATCTCTTAGTGAATTTAGGTACCTTTATACCTTGTTCAAAAGTCCAAAGCCAGATTCGGGATGACTCTACTTTAAGGAGAGGCCGGGCAAAAACTTGATCAAAGGGTCTCCTAGTAACGTCAAATGATGGAAGACGAGATTTTTTTTGTATTGGGATATGACTTGGAGTTCTTCTTGAGCATGGTTCAAGGTGAAGGAGTTCCATGAGTCCCGAGGTCATGGGCACCCCAAGTTAGCCTTGTTTCCTCATTACGCTATTTTTCTCAAGTATATTGTTTTGCTTTATGCTAATAAATGCTTATTTTTCAGGTAAACATTGCAATAAGCTGCCAATTCTGACCGACACTTAACAAAAGGGGTCACAAAAGGTTTTCAAGAGAGGATACTTTGACATTTCAGTTGTCCTTGGTTCTAGAACATTCCAACAGTTCTTCACCCCTGGCCGTGCCATGATGTCGTCTAGTGGCGGGGACAATGACAAGTTTGGAGATGGTATGGTTGCTGCCTCGGGCAACGAGGGTGAGTCTTGCCATTCTTGAGATGAGCACTCCCTAAGTGATAGCCCCCGAGATGAATCAGTAGAGGACATAGGAATCATTAAGAAGGAGATGAGGAGGGTTTTACCTCGCCTTCTTGATCTAACCTTGCTAAGGTGGTGAGGAGGAAATGTTCGAGATCCCATATTAGGTATGGCAATGTCCAGTTCGAGCTCCAGCTCGGACTCTAGATTGAAGTCCTGGTCAGACCCAAGGCTGCCTCCCGAACTTAAATCGGATGGTACAATCTTAATCTTTTCCAAGTATTTTACCTTTTTCATTGACTGATCTTTGTTTCCTATTTTGAAGCTATGTCGAAGAGAATCAGTCTGTCAAAGCTCGCCAAGAAGGTAGAGGAGAAGAAGGAAAAGGCTACCACTTCGTCCACCAAGGGCGTGGTGATCAATGAAAAGCGACCTCGAGAGGAGGTCCTCGACTTCTCACCTAGTAAGAAAGGCAAAACAGATGATTCAAAGGGGAAGGAGACCATGCTGCCACCCGAGGTTGTAAAGACCAAGCCCTTGGGGAGGGTGATCCTTCCCGCTGATAAGGAGAACTTGGAAAAGCTTTATTTAGATCAGGTGGCCACCAAGTTCCTCCACATCGTTGGCCATCTATCTTTTTCCTTTCATCCTAAGCTTTTGTCTTTACATTTTGTCAAATTCAAGGTGCTCACATAAACTTGTTTGTAGCAGGCGGTAGTGCTCGGGTCTTCCCTCATTGTTTGAAGCAGGGACAGAGAGAATGATGCCCTTTTTCAGATTGCCCGAGCAAATTTTGCCGAGATAGAGATGGTTCGGGCTTAAAATTGGACCATTGAGCTAGAAGGGCTCTTGGCTAATTTTAGTGATAGGGATCAAAAAACTGCCAATAAGCTCAAGGAGAAATCCGAGACAGTGGCGAGGCTATAGGTAGAGGTGGCCGAGTTGAAAAAAAGGAAAGCCGTTTCCAAGAAGAAGGCCATCGAGGAGTTCAAATCCTCGGATGATTTCCATGAGGATGTAGTAGCTTCGGCATCCACATACTTTGGTGAGGGTTTCAATTTTTGCAAGAGGCAACTAGCTCACCACCATCCTAACCTCAGTATCGACCTCGATAGCATGGACATGAATTGAGGTCTGCTCGACCGGGAAGAGGCTGAAGCTGAGGAAGAGAAAAGGGGGAGGACGGCGAGGTGGAGAAGGAGTAAGAGAAGGGCGAAGATAAAGGAGATACCAACCCTCCCTCTCCTTAAATACTTGTAATTTCTTTTTTATAAAAATTTGGTATTTGCAAGATGTAATCCCCCCAATTCAGTGAATGAAAATCCTCTTATTTTGTGGCATATCTTATGTGCATTGACGACATCAAGAAATTGGTGATATAAACTTGAACCAACACTATTTTGGCGATCTTAATAAGATCAATCGAATAACCAAAATTAACCAAAATTTGACCACCTGGTGAAATACTTCTTGACATATTTGGCTTAAACTGGCGAAATAAATTTGGCGCATATTAATCAATTTTTTGGCGAGCACAACTGGTAGGCGAATTAAAAATTAGGCGACAAAGAAATAACCTTGGAGATCTTTAACTTAGGCGATAATATTGGAAAGACATGCGACACCAAAGAGTGACGAATAACACTTAATCTATTGGCCAATTCAACCGCTTGGTGAATCTATTAAGTCCATTCACCTTAATAAGGTAAACCTTGAACTTAATCGTGGCGATCAAATAACTCGGCAAACTTGATTAATAGGCGACCAGATGTGAGTTTACCATGGCGAAATACATAATCAAGTGATTCGCTTTCTGGTGATCAAGTTGCCTTATCATTTGTAATGAATGGGCAATCTTGATATTGGCGACACCCAAATTGGCAATCAAGATGCCTTATCATTTTGTAATAAATGAGTGATTTTAATATTAACGACATTCAATCTGACATTAAAAAGTCTTCTTAAATTGACTATAAAATCGAATTGGAGAAATTTTACTATTCATGAAATTTTACTACTCATGGAGATTTGGCAATTATTACAAGGAGTTTGGCGATTAAAATTGTATACATGGAGATTTTGGCGAATTCAAGATTGGCGATATCAAATTGCACATGCGATATCTTTTCATGGCGACCCACGAATTTACTGGTAATACTTCTTCAAATGCTCGGCATTCCATAGGGTGAGGTAATGCCTTCTCATTCATATCTTCCGGCCGATATGTTCCCGACCTATATATTTTGACAACTTTGTAAGGACCATCCCAGGTAGGACTGAGCTTTTCGGCTTTTAACTCCTTTGTAGACAGAATGATATTCCTCAAGACTAAGTCGCCAAGTAGGAATGATTTGTGCTTTAGTATTTGGTTATAGTACTTGGTGATCTGGTGCTTGTAAGCTGCTTAGCGTACCCTAGCTCGCTCGCTCCTTTCGTCAAGGAGATCAAGGTTGAGCCTCAACCTGACTTCATTATTTTCCTTGTCAAATTTTAAGGTCCTCAAGCTTCGCATTCCTATTTGTACTGGTATATACCATTGAGAATGGCATTTTGCTCGTAAGGATTTTTCTCGTTGTATGGTATGCCAAGAATATGCTTGGTAGATCTTCCATCCATTCACTCTTTGATTTTGCCAACGTCGTCTTCAAATTCCTCAATATTGTCCTATTGGTAACTTTCACTTGACCATTTGCTTGAGGATGACCTAGCGAGGACAAATAATGGGAGATGGCGATGTTTGAACAAAATAACTTGACTCTATCGTTGTCAAACTGTCAGGCGTTGTCCGAGACAATAACTTGTGGGATTCCAAACTGACATACGATGTTCTTCCATACAAATGTTTTGGTGTTTATCTTAGTGATTTTGGTGAGAGGCTATACTTCTCCGAGTATTATTAATCCCCTATTGGGCGAATGGCCATGGGCTTATTATTGGCACCATCTCGGTTGAGAGAAATGACTCATTAGAGCAAATCTCTAGCACTTGTCACATTTCTTTATGTATGCTACCATATCTCATTCCATCTGAGGCCAGAAATAACCTTGACAAACTACCTTCCTGACCAGTGACCTCGCCCCAGAGTGGTTCCCGGATATACCTACATGAATTTCTCTGAGCACATATTCTGCTTCTTCAGGTTGGAAACACCTTAGGAGTGGCAAAAAGATCTCTTGTATAAGATTCTATGGAGAAGGCAAAATCTGGCAGCTCAATACAGAACCTGGCGAGCTTGGAGCTTGTTAGATGGTAGTGTCCCTTCTTAGAGGTATGCAATGATATTGTCCATCCATGTTGGACCTGCTTTTGTTTAGAAGACCATTTTGGCGATCTCAATACTTGGACTGGGCAAGAACTCCAAAGGTATATTCCTATTTGACATAAAATCAAAGGCTGAGGCGAGGTTAGCCAGAGCATCAGCCTTTTTATTCTTTTCCTTAGGGATTTGGCGAATTTTGAAGTCTTTAATCTTCGTGGACATGTTCTTCACTTCATCTAGGTAAGCTATCATTCGGAGATCTTTCGCGAGGTAATCCCCCTTGGACCTGATTTACTATAAATTGGGAATCACTGAAGGCGTCTTAGGATTCTACTCCAAAATCTGTTGCAACTCTAAGTCCAGTGAGAAGAGCTTCATATTCAGTTTTGTTGTTAGTGGCTTTTAACCCAATGCGAATGGCATATTTTATATGCTCGTGCTGATGGAGTTTGTATAACAAATCCAGTACCACAACTGTGCTTGTTGGATGATCCGTCTACGAACAACTTCCATTTAGCGAAGTCATCTTCTTGGTCCCACTTTTTTGGGACTTCAGCCTTGGGGAGAATTATTTCTGGCTCTAGAGTAACATCAAGTGTGAATTCAGCCACGAAGTCAACCAACAGTTGGGCTTTTGATTGCCATCTTGGGTCTATATTCGATGTGGAACTCACTTAATTCAGTGGACCATTTGAAGAGTCTTTCTGAGGTATCGGGTCACTGGAGAATCTGCTTTAAAGGTTGATCAGTCAATACACCAATAGGGTGTGTTTGAAAATAATGGCGAAGCTTCTTGACAATGATTAGAAGGGCAAAGGCGAGCTTCTCAATTTTTAGGTATCTGGTATTGGCTCCCATGAGGACTTTGATGACATAGTATATTGGTTTCTGGACTTTGTCCTCTTCTCGGAAAAGAATTGCACTCACGGCTGTTGGCGAGACGGACAGGTATACAATGAGTTCCTCTCTCGTATTAGGAACTGTGAGTAGGGGTGGTGAACCGATATATTCTTTTAGCTATTGGAACGCTATCTTGGACTCATCTATCCACTGGAAAACTTTGTTATTTCTCAAAATTTTGAAGAATGGTAGACACTTGTTAGCTAATTTTGAGACGAATCTGTTAAGGGCAGCTACTCACCCAGTTAGTTGTTGCACTTCATGAATGTTCCTAGGCGAGGTCATTGCTAGAAAAACTTGAATCTGGTCCGAGTTGCCTCAATTCCACGCTTAGTTACAAAGGAAGCCAAGGAATTTTCCTGAGGATACACCTAAGATGCATTTAGAAGGGTTTAGCATCATTCAGTGCTTCCTTAGGACGCCAAAGGCTTCCTCTAGGTTGGCGATGTGATCAGCAGCTTTGAGGCTCTTGATGAACATATCATCTATGTATACTTCCATCGTCCTTAAACATCTTATTGACCAATCTCTGGTACGTTGCCTTAGCTTTCTTCAATTCAAATAGCATGAGTTTGTAGCAGTATAGTCATCTTTCCATGATAAAAAGAAGTATTCTCCACATCAGGCGGATGCATCTTAATCTATTGATAACC
>BRYE01000024.1:7054859-7057359 GCA_030159115.1 Actinidia arguta var. hypoleuca
CGTTGGAACGCCCAGGCGTTGGAACGCCACGTTGGAACGTCCAGAGATAGGATTTTCATTTTTGCCCAGGCGTTGGAACGCCACGTTGGAACGCCACGTTCGAACGCCAGACCATTTTCAGCCCAGACACTGTTTTGTAAAACGGGCATAACTTTATCTAGAAAATTCGGATTGAGACACCGTTTGAAGCGTTGGAAAATAGACTCGTAGAACTTTCTAACCATATAAAGTTTACAATTTAATTCCATCTATATTATGAGATATTGAAGTTTAAAGTTGACCTAAGCTTTTACCAACAACACAATTTTCTTTAGAAATTAGTCCTTATTCAATTGAGCATAACTTATTCATTTGAGATGCGTTTCAAGCTCATGACCTACCAAATTGAAGGTCATTAAGTCTATTTTCAAATGATATTGACCTAGGAGGTATATTTATTGTCATGAGGTAAATGGAATACGATGAAGGAACTATAGACAAGTGTTGCCTTTGACCATTAATAGTCAACCTAGGATCCTTAAACCTATTCCTAGGAGTGTCGCCCTAGGGCGTAGGTTATCCTTGAGCGGGGATACCTTTAGTCAAGTCGAGAGTTGTTATATTAGTTTTAAAACCTTTTCGATCATAGTATTGACATTTTGTATCGTATGTCATATATGTGTAGGAACGCCAAGTGTAGCACTTAGCCAAGGAAACCAAGGTGAGTAACACGATGCCATGGACAAAACCTATGTATCTTCAAAAGTGTTTTCAATACGTATTATGTTATATGTAACCATTTTTCCATGCTTTCAATGCATCAATGATTATGTTCTAAATATGAATGCCATGCCTTTCAAAGTATTCAATGTTACTATGCTATGTATTGAAATCCATGGATGCATGATTTACAAGAAAAGCTAAGTATGTTCAAGATAAGCAAGTATAGTGACACTCGGGGTCCCCCGTGGTGGGACTTTAATCTAGCCTAAGGTCCTAAGGTAGATGGGGGACATTAAATAAGTTCCATCTACACAGTGAGATATCTCTGGCCAAAAGAGCCACCCGACCTATATGGTCATCCAGTTCAGCCGAGTTGTCATAGTTTCAGTATATGATATGTACAAGTACAAAAGCAAGTATGCCAAGATTCTGTGAGCTTCAAGTTTATGAAAGTTTATGTTTTCAGAAAAGATATGTATGCTCACATGTTTAAGCTAAATGATATGAGTATGTTATGAAATAATCCATGGTATTTTATGTTCATGCATCTGTTGTTATTCACTAAGCTTTTAGCTTACGTTTTCGAAAACCTTTCCAGGAGACCAGTCCGAGGAGCAGTAAGAAGAAGATAGCAAGTAGACTTTAGTTTTGTGGCCAATGGCCTTATATTATTTTGTAAGGGCTAGACCCTATATTATGTAATGATGTATGTAGAAAGTTTAAAGTTTAGGCACAGCTCTGTATACAGTGTGCACACTCTATTTTATTATTTTCAGTATTATGACGCTTCCGCAAAAGAAAAAGAAAAATTATACCTATTTGAATGAGTATGCACAAGTTTAAGATAAGTAGGCCTTGGCGGCAAGCCGCCGGCCGGTGACGTACCGTCGATCCGCATAGACCGGGTTGCGGGCCGTTACAGTTGGAACGCCACGTTGGAACGCCCAGGCGTTGGAACGCCACGTTGGAACGTCCAGAGATAGGATTTTCATTTTTGCCCAGGCGTTGGAACGCCACGTTGGAACGCCCAGGCGTTGGAACGCCACGTTGGAACGTCCAGAGATAGGATTTTCATTTTTGCCCAGGCGTTGGAACGCCACGTTGGAACGCCTGACGTTCGAACGCCACGTTCGAACGCCAGACCATTTTCAGCCCAGACACTGTTTTGTAAAACGGGCATAACTTTATCTAGAAAATTCGGATTGAGACACCGTTTGAAGCGTTGGAAAATAGACTCGTAGAACTTTCTAACCATATAAAGTTTACAATTTAATTCCATCTATATTATGAGATATTGAAGTTTAAAGTCGACCTAAGCTTTTACTAACAACACAATTTTCTTTAGAAATTAGTCCTTATTCAATTGAGCATAACTTATTCATTTGAGATGCGTTTCAAGCTCATGACCTACCAAATTGAAGGTCATTAAGTCTATTTTCAAATGATATTGACCTAGGAGGTATATTTATTGTCGTGAGATAAATGGGATGCGATGAAAGAACTATAGACAAGTGTTGCCTTTGGCCATTAATAGTCAACCTAGGATCCTTAAACCTATTCCTAGGAGTGTCGCCCTAAGGCGTAGGTTATCCTTGAGTGGGGATACCTTTAGTCAAGTCGAGAGTTGTTATATTAGTTTTAAAACCTTTTCGATCATAGTATTGACAAATTGTATCGTATGTCATATATGTGTAGGAACGCCAAGTGTAGCATTTAGCCAAGGAAACCAAGGTGAGTAACACGATGCCATGGACAAAACTTATGTATCTTCAAAAGTGTTTTCAATACGTATTATGTT
>BRYE01000024.1:7064859-7074859 GCA_030159115.1 Actinidia arguta var. hypoleuca
CAAATTGTATCGTATGTCATATATGTGTAGGAACGCCAAGTGTAGCATTTAGCCAAGGAAACCAAGGTGAGGAACACGATGCCATGGACAAAACTTATGTATCTTCAAAAGTGTTTTCAATACGTATTATGTTATATGTAACCATTTTTCCATGCTTTCAATGCATCAATGATTATGTTCTAAATATGAATGCCATGCCTTTCAAAGTATGAAATGTTAATATGCTATGTATTGAAATCCATGGATGCATGATTTACAAGAAAAGCTAAGTATGTTCAAGATAAGCAAGTATAGTGACACTCGGGGTCCCCCGTGGTGGGACTTTAATCTAGCCTAAGGTCCTAAGGTAGATGGGGGACATTAAATAAGTTCCATCTACACAGTGAGATATCTCTGGCCAAAAGAGCCACCCGACCTATATGGTCATCCAGTTCAGCCGAGTTGTCATAGTTTCAGTATATGATATGTACGAGTACAAAAGCAAGTATGCCAAGATTCTGTGAGCTTCAAGTTTAAGAAAGTTATGTTTTCAGAAAAGATATGTATGCTCACATGTTTAAGCTAAATGATACGAGTATGTTATGAAATAATCCATGGTATTTTATGTTCATGCATCTGTTGTTATTCACTAAGCTTTTAGCTTACGTTTTCGAAAACCTTTTCAGGAGACCAGTCTGAGGAGCAGTAAGAAGAAGATAGCAAGTAGACCTTAGTTTTGTGGCCAATGGCCTTATGTTGTTTTGTAAGGGCTAGACCCTATATTATGTAATGATGTATGTAGAAAGTTTAAAACTTAGGCACAGCTCTGTATACAGTGTGCACACTCTACTTTATTATTTTCAGTATTATGACGCTTCCGAGAAAAGAAAAAGAAAAGAAAAATTATACCAATTTGAATGAGTATGCACAAGTTAAAGATAAGTAGGCCTTGGCGGCAAGCCGCCGGCCGGTGACGAACCGTCGATCCGCATAGACCGGGTTGCGGGGCGTTACATTATTAATATAAATAGCTTGTGATAAGCCTAGTATCCTATGCTTGCGATCTCGCAAAAGCTTGATCCAAAGGATGTGACCGGCTTCTCTCAAGTCCTTCATATCGAACTATACGGATAACTATACCTTGACCAAAGATAATGCCCCCACATCATTTTCGATGAGCAAGATATCATCCACGTACAATACCAATAACATCACCACGTTTCCACTACGTTTCTTATACACACACGACTCGTCAATGCACTGATCGAAATCATAAGACTTAATGGCTTGATCAAAATGAGTGTTTCAAGCCCGAGATGCTTGCTTAAGTTCATAAATGGACTTCTTAAGCTTGCACACCATTTGCTCTTGGCCTTTTGCTACAAAACCACCTAGTTGCATCATATAGATTCACTCATCAAGACTTTCATTAAGGAAAGCTCTCTTGACATCCATTTTTCAAATTTCATAATCAAAATGAGCCGTAATGGATAAGAGAATCCGGATATACTTTAGCATGGCTATTGGCAAAAAAAATTCCGCATAGTCGATCCCTCTTTTTGAGTGAACCCGTTCGCAACAAACTTAGTCTTGAAGGTTTCCACCTTCCCATCTGTTTCTATTTTTTTCATATAGATCCACTTGCATCCGATGAATTTTATCCCTTTAAGTGATTCTACAAGATTCTAGACTTGGTTAGAGTACATAGACTCTATTTCCAAAGTTCTACGTCTTTGTCTTAAAGTGCTTCATTGTAGGTTACTGGTTCGGTATACAATTTATCAGGGATCCTGTCATAAGACTTTTCCAAGAACATATACCGATCAAGTTTGTTTACAACCCTCCCACTATGATGAGGCACGACTTGTGTCTATGTATCATGAGTGAATTGCTCTGCTGATTCTAATCCTTGTGCGCTATCATGTTGCCCTGGTTGTGGAACCAACTTGTTGATGGTATCTGCACGCTGTATTTCAGTATCATCTTGAGTCACAATATTTTTCCCACTATAATGAGGCAATGGGATGTTGATGACTCGATCTTGTGGTGCTTCTTCTTGTACTATAGATATTGAAAAAGTCTTTGTCGGTTTATCTTCTCTCAGCTCTTCTAGAACAATCCTAGTTTTGGATTTGTGGTTCATTACATAATCCCTCTTCTAAGAATCAGGCATTAGTGTTAACAATGACCTTTTGATCTTTAGGACAATAAAATTAACCACCTTTTGTTTCTCTATGGTACCCAACAAAAAAACTGACATCTGTTCTCGATTCTAACTTATCTACTTTCCCTTTCAATATGTGGACTAGACTACCCCATATCTGAACATGCCGTAGTATAGGCTTGAGCCCATTCCATAGTTTTGTGGAAGTAATAGGTACTGACTTAGATGGTATTAAGTTTATAATGCATGTTGCTGTTTCAAGTGCATGGTCCCAAAATGAATTAGGCATATTTAAATAACTCATCATAGATCTGACCATATTCATAAGAGTTCTGTTCCTTCTTTCTGCTACACCATTCTGTTATGGCGTACGTGGTGCAAACAATTGGGACTCAATTCCTTACTCTGATAAGTAATCCAAAATTTTTTTCCATAAGTACTCGCCACCACGATCAGATCGTAATATCTTGATGCATTTACCATGACACTTTTTCGTTTCTACCTTAAATACTTTGAATTTCTCAAAGTATTCAGACTTACAGCGCATCAAATAAATATACCCATACATTGAGTAATCATTAATAAAAGTAATGAAATACTCAAAGCCACCTCTAGCTTGGATATTCATGGGGCCACACAAATCAGAATGAATCAATTCCAATATATCCTTCGACAAATTGCCTTTGGCCTCAAATGACCGCTTAGTCATTTTACCTTCTAAGTAGGATTCACAGACTGGGAGTGTCTCCATTTTCAATGAACCTAATGACCCATCTTTAACTAGTCTGAAAATTCATCTCAAATTAATATGACCTAGGCGTTGGTGCCAAAGATATGTTTGGTTAAGTTCAGAAGGTTACTTTCTCTTACATGGTAGTGTATCAGTATTATTCAATTCGTTTAGTTGCTGTGTAGGAGAGATACTATAATATCCCAAAATTTTAAATATCTAATTAAGTATATTATTATATAAAATGGAGACAATAAATACCAAATAAGTAAAACAAATGTAATTTATGTAAAACTAATGTAAGTTATGTTCTAAGTATTAAGTAATTTTTTTTTTGAGAATTTTACAAAAACATAAATTTATACACAAAAAGATTTTTTGTTAAAGCATAACAGAAAAATAAACACATGTCAAGAATGCAAGATAGAACCATGTGGACCAATGAGGACCACAACACAAGCCATTAATTACTTTGGTGACTTGCCCCATAAGTCATTAGGTGACCCATGCCTCAAGTACACAAGCCCGTGATTAGTAAAAGAAGGATAGACAGAGAGAAGAAAAGGGAAAAGAGAGTGAAAAAGAGATAGAGAAGAGGAGCTGCTGAGAGAAAGAGAGAGAGAACAAGAGAGAAATGAGAATAGAGTGAAAAAAAAGAGAGAAAAAGAGGAAAAGTTCATAAGTGAAAGAGGAAAGAAAGAGAAGAGGAAAGGGATAGAAGAAATGAAAAACATGAGATCCGATTTAGTTTCACGAGGGAACCTCATAAATCTTTTTTATTTTTTTACGTATTTTTGATTTAAAATGGTCTAAATACTTTAGGATTGAGTTCTATATTCTATCTTAGTTAAAGTTAAAGAATACATTGAAGACACGGCATGAAGACTCCATTTTAGGATCAAATGTCAAACCAAGTTATGTCATGTTTTTATGTCAAAATCACTATTTGTATTTTAGCCATAACTTCCTCATACTAAAACCTTTTGAGTTTATTCAAAATTCATTGGATAGATATATCAAATACCTACAAGTTTGCTTCTAATAGCAATTTCCCAATTCTAATGATAAACGGCCCAAAACAAGCTTCGAAGTTCAGTCAGAAAAGTTGAGTTATCAATTTTTTTCAGTTGTACCAGTTGAACTTTTTATTCTCAACCGGTGTTCAACCGGTTAAACATGAAATTTTAACCTACTGATCATGCCCAACCGATTGAACACAATTTCTTCAACTAGTTGAACTTTTGTTTTTAAGTTACTGATCATGCTCAACTGGTTGAACACTTTTTTCTCAACCGGTTGAACTATTTTATTTAAACTACTGATCATGCCCAACCGGTTGAGTTTTTTTCTTGTCTCAACCGGTTCAATTTTTTCTCAACTGGTTGAGCATTTTTTTCAACCGGTTGAAGCTTCACAGAAATAAATTTTTTGAATAACAAAACATCCATAGTTGACCTTGTACTTGGTAAATGAACTTAATTACATTATAAACACTTAAGTAAATGTCTTATACTAATCATGTCAATAAATGAAATATATAGGAATCAATCTGATTAGCCTAAAGATCATGACGAATGAGTGTAGTGCAACACATACACAAACAGGTAAGTAACCTTAATCTCTAAAGTAGAGTAAATTACTCTTTTATGCTACGATATATGCATGAAATTATGTTATGATACGCAAATAAAATTCATGGAATAGATAAGAATCTTTAGAAAAGATTTTGTATGTATATGGTTATGTACCACATGTTTCTACCTTTTGAGAAGGCATTCGGCGACGGTCGGCACATCTTGTGTCACGCCCCGAAAACCAAACCACGGGAGTGAGGTCAAAAAGTCAAAAATACAGAGAAAGGTCCTACGTGGACCAATCAAAAGTACGGAATTTAAAGGAGATATCCTACATGGACACCCGTTGAAAAGTCAAAGTTTGACACAAAATATTAATTTTAAAAGGGCTAAACCTTTGCCCGAATAAGATTAACATCAAAATAGTTTATTTTACATATTTGAAATAAAAAGAGCTAACACGTGCCCAATAATGAATACATGTAACAAATGTAATTTAAACCTATTCTAAGGTTCTAAATTACCCAAAAGAATTACATGCCTTCACTCTAAATACCACAAAACATCCGATGAAGCTATATTCTCGGGAAAGTCTTCAAAAAGACCCGAACACGGTCAAATCAAGTCGGTCTCTTGCCCTTATCCTTTTCACCTGAAAGTGATTTTATTTTGTTTGATTAAGCACGACGGCTTAATAGAAAAATATTGTAAAAATGTCATACTATCATGAAAATAAAATGAAGTGCAATGATGATGCCACCAAGGCAATGACACCAATTCAATGGCTTAAATGCAACAATGCCCATCCCAATGCACACACACTCTCAACACCGAAATATGGGCCACCCAAACAAGGAGTGTAGCTAAAACCAATTCCCGGGAGCTAACCGAGTAAAGATTGGAGTGAATGTTTATTAGGGAGCCATCCGCCCTTTTTCTCACCACCACACCCACATCCGGAATTTTCATCCTTAGTACCCCTCCCTAAGGGAATACCATCCATAAATGTATCCACCCAAATGCCGTGCAAAAGCTGACAAGGCCACAATAATGCTATGATATGGTCATGCTCAATGCCATAGTCACTCATTCAATGCTCAAAACATAATATATATATATACATGTATATATATACATATCTAATGAACAATATATTCATTTAAAGATCACAACATATCAATATTTCAATTCTAATAATCTAAATAACTACCGAATCACATAAACACATAAATCCAATGTTCTCACAAACATTTTATCAAACACGTGGCACGCGTTATTCACAAAATGTTATCGATCACCTAAACATGAGATTTTTCTAGGTTTTCATAATAACAAGTACTTACAACATGTTATTCTAACAACCAAACACATCCTAAACTCATAAAAATAGAGAGAATAGGGCATTAACACAATATTAAACTACCTCTTAACAAATGATGGATCTTTGGAGAAAATGGAGGCCCAAACGGAGTCCTATCAAAATTCCACTCGGTTGGAATCGAAAAGCTCGATGAGACAGTCAACTTTTGTGTTTGGAGCGAAGGCCGGATGTCGCCGGAAGGTGGCCGAAAAATGTGATTTCGGCCAGAGCTTCTCTTGGAGAGAGAGAGAGTGACGGGAGAGAGAGGGAGAGGGAATGGATGATGTGAGGGGAAAGGTAGAAGTGTATAGAAGAAGTCTCACATGGATTTTGTTACGGTGTATCACACTCACACACAACACATCTACACCTTCCATTTAATTCCAATGGGCCTAGCCCATAAATAATCTAACCAATAATGGGCCTAGCCCATAAATAATTAATCATAACCTATTTGTCCCATGGCCAAACAATCAATACCATTAATAAATATTTATGGTCCAAGTCCAAATCCAAAATAAATTCCAAAACATTACATCTTGACTTATGGAGGGTTTTTTGAAATTATGTATAAATTCGACTAAGGACGGGAGGTCATAGTACATAATGTATGTTTCAAGAATTATGTTGACTATACAAGATGGTCATTTGTTACGTATGATACCCGACTAAGGGCGGACACATGTACAAGCATGAATTTTGAACAAGTTATTTTAAAAGAACAAATATTTTCTCTTATACTATGTTACATTATGTTATGCACAACTACCATGGTATTTTTACATATTTTTGATATTTATATTGAAACATATGTTAGAGATTTTGGTTATACGCGAAGCAATCATGTTTAGAAATATTATTTCTAAATATGTTTCAAGAAACAAAGATAAGCAAGTGAAGTAGAGTAACAAAACTCCACGTTTTGAAGTTCATGATGACAGTGTAAAATTTAAGATAGATTACGTTATGTTATGTAACAAGAACAACCAATTCATGTAGTATAGCTCGAACTAGAATGTTAGAGCCCTTTTGAATATGTGATGTATGTAATTATGTATGAATGTTAAGACAGATATAGTCTCTCTACCATCATGGGCACGTGTTTTGAATGAATGAATTTAATATTAAATTTTTATTGACTCCAAAAATAAATATACATGTTTCGCTTCTGCACATGAAAAGAAAAAAAATTAAAAGAAAAAGGATCACGAAAAAGGTGTGACGCCGCTCAGTGATGCTAAAACCTCACAGGCATCAGGTGGGCCATCACAGATATGATTAATAATATAAAGGCTATCCATCAATATACCAGAACAGAAAAAACGTTTATTTTAGCTTAATAAAAGCTGAGTTATTAAAATAAATGAAATATCCATTATCAACCAATCTAGAAACTAAAATCAAATTCCTTCTAATAGAAGGTATATAAAGAGAGTCTTTTAATACTAAAATTCTATTTCTACCAAAAAAATACTAATATCTCCTATTACAACTATTGATACTTTCGTGTTGTGTTCCAAAAGATGTAAATGTCTCCATCATTAAGTTGGCAATTTTGATGGAACCCCTATAAAGAATTGCATATATGATTAGTGGCTCTAGTATATACACACCATGTACCAGTAGATAACACCGCTAAACATGTTTCAACTACTAGTGTATGAAATTTACCTTCGTTGTTCTATTTGGCTAGATAAATCGGACATTGCATCTTGTAGTGCCCCGACTACTTGTAGATGAGACACTTGCCCTTGAGCTTTTTCACTCCTCCTTGAGCCCCATGAGATGCCTGAGGAGTTGTTTTCTGTTTTTGAACTTTTTTCTGCTTCTCTTGCCTTTCAATTTAGAAGTAGAACCTTTCTAAGTAACAGGGCAACAACTGACTTCTTCATAATGCCCTCAGCTACTTGAAGCTCTTTAAGAGGCTCTGTGCCAATGAATAAGAGAACTTATTCATGTTATAGTTTAGGTAGAACTGCTTAAAGAAATGAGGCAACGACTAGAGAATGATATCAACTTGGTTTTCCCCATTGATTTCAGATCAAAGGATCTCTAGTTCATTCAGAAGATTCATCATCTTCAAAACCTGATCCCTCACTAGGGTCTCTTCAACCATAGTCATGTTCATTAGATCTCTCATGGCAACAACCCTAGTAGCACATTTCTGATCCCCAAATATTTCTTTAAAACTCAGAATCATGTCCATAGGAAGTGGACATAGCCTAATGTCGATGCTGCAGAACATTTGACATGGATGCCAAAATGTAAGACTGCGACATCCCATCAGTCTTTTTTCACTTATGGTAAGCTCGGGTTTCGTCATCGGTTGCCCCCTCACTAGGTTGCTACGGACAAACCTCTGTGAGCACAAACTTGTATTCTTTCGCAGTCAACACAATATTCAAATTTCTTTTTCAATCAATATAATTTGGTCCAATTAGTTTATTTTCTTTGAGAATAATAGCTAGTGAGTTAAAAGTCATTTTAATCTTGAGAATCACATATAATAACAAATATGATAAGTAATTAAAACTTATAATTCAATCATTAAAATATGGTTCCCTCTACCAATATTTTAAAAGAATCATCCAGTAGCCTAGTATATCGCAAATAGCATGCTTCGATGGGAGGTCATCTACTATTCAACAATTATTATTTAGATAGGTGAAGACTTATTGACTCTACTATCTAGGCATGCAACAATGTCAAGTAAAATTAAATAGCTGACTTAGTTTCGGTCCTATAAATAATAGCACTGACTCAGATGGTGAGGATACTATTATTTATAGCTAAGTATATATCATTATTAAATTCTAGACCTAATGTCTCATGATGAGTTACTCAGATGGAGAGTTAGTACAATACTAACGACTACTAGAGTTTATACTGAGTCTGCAACTTATTCCTTCCGATGGGGAGATTAGTACTAAAATCAACACATAGAATAAATTACTTTATACTTATAAATTAGCGATGGAGCCCATGAGATTTATACATAATAAATTTCCTCACCCACTTAGATATTTAATATACAAGAGATTTTATGTGTTTAATTATCCAATATAATATTTCAATATTGTTGACTCATAAATGTGTAATGAATAAAATTTTAAATTTCTTTAATTAAAAATATTTAAATTAAAACATGAGAATAACTTTACTCTCTAGTTGGACATTTATAAATTAAAATTGAAAATTTAAGTTTATATAATTAAAACACAACTTAAAAGTTATTTATCCATTATCCATGTTCTACCATGCTAATAACATAACAATAAGAATATCAAAGATAATAATCATAGACAAACAAGACAAACAAGATTTAATCCAGATCTTGGTTATTATGGTCAAGAAGTTATTCCAAAGTGATAAAGAGTCTAACTGTATCATGATTTTATCAATAATCTTTGTTTGCCACTTTGCGAATGCATAGGGATCGACCTGCCCGGTCAGGTCGCAGGGTCAGGAGTAGTGTCCCCGGCGGGGATCTCCACCATTCTTAGGGATCTTCATCATGTCTTTAGTTGTTGTTGTTGTTTTCATTTTTTTGCCTCAATTCTTGCATCGTTACTGTTCTTTTATCTTCTTCATTTACAACAGATCGTATTCTCCACAACAGTGGATTTACATAATACAAAAAATTAAAATCTCTAAAAAATAGTTGAGTCCCATGCTTTGAAAAATAATTATTACATTCGATTCTATGCCTTCATAAGCCGGAGTTCACAATATAAGAATCATATAAAAATCACAATCACACAACATACATTCATATGACCATAATAACCAGATAAAACGCTGCAAAATAGAGGTTAGCACAAACCCACGTTCTACCCTGAGCATGCATAGAACTAATTTTCGGAGAACATGGTAGGTATTATACGTATGCAATATCAACGAAGGGTCTGATACCAATTATTGGGGACTGCAAAATTTCTCACAACCCAACTATATTGCATACGCATAATACCCAAAATCTGATCTAATTAGTATAAACTAATTTACGTGATCAGAATCATATATTCGTTGATTCCAAACGTGTCAGTCGCTCGATCAAAACCTCAAGCCTTCTGCTGTATTCCTCACATACGCCTTACTCCAAAGAAAGTGGGCTCGCGACTGTTAGGGTTTCTCTTCTTTTACCAAAACGTGAATCTCAAAATATATCGTAACCCTAGTTGCTAATAGAGTGC
>BRYE01000024.1:7089859-7092359 GCA_030159115.1 Actinidia arguta var. hypoleuca
CCAATGGCTTAAATGCATAAATGTCCATCCCAATGCACACACACTCTCAACACCGGAATATGGGTCATCCACACAAGGAATGCAGCTAAAACCAATCCCCGGGAGCTAACCGAGTAAAGAATGGAGTGAATGTTTATTAGGGAGCCATCCGCCCTTTTCCTCACCACCACACCCACATCCGGAATTTTCATCCTTAGTACCCCTCCCTAAGGGAGTACTATCCATAAATGTATCCATCCCAATGCCGTGCATAAGCCGACAAGGCCACAAAGATGCTATAATATGGTCATGCTCAATACCATAATCACTCATTCAATGCGCAAAACATAACACATATACATATTAATTGAACAATATGTTTATTTAAAGTTCACAACTTATCAATATTTCACTTCCAACATTTCAAATAACCACCGAATCACATAAACACATAATTTCGTTATTTCCGTAATAAATTCAATGTTCTCACAAATATTTTATCAAACACATGACACGCATTATTCACACAATATTATCGATCACCTAAACATGAGATTTTTTAGGTTTTCATAATAACAAATTCTCACAACATATTATTCTAACAACCAAACACATCCTAAAATCATAAAAAAAGAAAAAGAAAATAGGGCATTAACACAATATTAAACTACCTCTTAACAAATGATGGATCTTTGGAAAAATTGAGGCCCAAACGGAGTCCTATCGAAATTCCACTCGGTTGGAATCGAAGAGCTCGACGAGACGGTCAACTTTTGTGCTTTGAGCGAGTCGCCGGAAGGTGGTCAGAAAATGCAATTTCGGCCGGAACTCTTTGGAGAGAGAGAGGAAGAAGAGAAAGGGAAAGTGAGAGAGAGAGAGAGAGAGAGAGAGAGAGAGAGAGGAGAGAGACGGGAGAGAGAGGGAGAAGATATGGCTGATTTGATTTTGAGGGGAGAGGAAGTGTGTTGAGAAAGTTTTCCATGGGATTTGCTACGGTGTATCACACTCACACACTAACACTTTTACACCTTTCATTTAATTCCAATGGGCCTAACCCATAAATAATCTAACAAGTAATGGGCCTAGCCCAACAAAAATTCATAACTTATTTCGCCCATGGCCAAACAACAATACCATTAAATAAATATTTATGGCCCAAGTCCAAACCCAAAATAAATAAATTTTCAAAACATTACATTCTACCCCCCTTAAAAGAATTTCGTCCCGGAATTGAGAATAAACCTCAATCCATGAAAAGGTGAGGATAACGCGATCTCGTCTCTAGTTCATCTTCCCATGTCAATTCTTCGACTCCACGGTGCTTCCAAAGCACTCTCACCATAGTGATCGTCTTATCTCGTAGGACGCGGTCTCTCGATTCCAAAAACCGAATTGGTTGCTCATCGTAAGAAGCGTCCTGCTCAAGGGTCAACTCTGTCCAATCTAAAATGTGCAAAGGATCCCAGTTGTACTTCCTAAGCATAGACACATGAAATACAGGGTGAACACCCAAAAGTTGAGGTGGGAGGGCCAAACGATAGGCTACCTCACCAACCTTGTCCAAAATCTGGAACGGTCCAATGAAACGTGGTGATAGCTTCCCGCTCTTCCCAAAACGCATTAAACCTCTACGAGGTGAGATCTTGAGAAACACGTGGTCTCCCACACTAAAGGTCAAGGGTCGTCTGCGACGATCGGCGTAATACTTTTGACAACTCAGTGCGGTAATTAATCTCTTCCTAAAAACTTTGATCTTCTCAGTAGTCTCTTGGACTAAGTCGGGGCCAAAGGCGGATGCTTTTCCAACCTTGGTCCAACACAACGGTGATCTACACGGTCGGCCATACAAGGCCTCAAACGGTGCCATCTGAATGCTTTCCTGATAACTGTTGTTGTTGGCGAATTCCACTAACGGAAGGTGATCTTCCCAATTGCCTCTAAAATCCATGACACAAGCTCGTAACATGTCCTCCAAAGTCTGAATCGTACGCTCGGACTGACTGTCTGTCTGTGGATGAAATGCATTGCTAAACAAAAGTTAAGTACCCATGGCTGCCTGAAGGCTCTGCTAAAAGTGTGAAACAAATCTGGGATCACGATCAGAAACAATGGAAACTGGAACGCTATGGAGCTTCACAATCTCCCGAACATACAATCTTCTGAGAACATTTACTGAATTGGTCATCCTAATAAGAAGGAAGTGCGCAGACTTTGTTAAACGATCAACTATAACCCAAACGGCGTCATGCTGGCGCTATGACCTAGGAAGTGCGGTAACAAAATCCATAGTGATGTGCTCCCACTTCCACTCAGGAATATCTAGCGGTTGAAGTAAACCTGCAGGTCGTTGGTGCTCGACCTTAACTTGTTGGCATGTCAAACAAGTAGATACGAAATCGGCCACGGCTCGTTTCATACCCTTCCACCAATACTGACGGCGTAAGTCGTGATACATTTTCGTGCCTCCTGGGTGTACTGCTAATCGAGAATGATGAAAATCACTCAAAACGTTATCGCGTAA